>CAHIKZ030002676.1:247500-277500 GCA_903632075.3 Acanthosepion pharaonis
GGTACCGAAAGTGCCTGTTGCATGAGTGAAAGAAGAAAACTCAAGAAGGACATGTTATGAGGATATGTAGGAATGAGAACAATTAACCCAAAACATACAGACATTAAGACAGTAGTGATAGTAGAAGCATCCACTCGGGAGTCTGTTAGACAAAGTATCGGCTGTTGTGTAGAAGGTCGTTGAGGCTAATTTTCGTCTTGCTTATCGAATACAAAGGGAATTAGTATGGTGTATCCACACCATGATCAAATCCTCATTTTAGCTGATGCAAATTTCAGAAGAGTTGAGTATAATCTGCGTGAAGAAAAATCAACAACAGAAAGTTTCAAAAAGTACAAATTCCACACGAGACCGTTGCGCTCACTTTCACAACAATATCAACCCATTCCGCCAACGCTAGTTCACCTGCCAGTTCAGGAGCACCTCTACATTTCGAGGTCTTGTTAGAATGAGTAGCGCGATTTTTATCTATCGCCAGCCTGATCGGCCTATCGCGTAGATTACAGCACATGGTATTCCCCACGTCTCCCTAAACTTGGATAAACGGACGAGAACAAATATTTTAACGTGATATAGCTGAAAGTGTCATACAATACGCATCTGAAATTCTTGAAGGTTTTTTCTTCCTCCCTTCCCTGTCATATGTGGGTTAAATAAATCTACAGACTAATATCTTTAAACTTGAGTGGCATCCGTAACAAGAGAAGGACAACTCGAAATTGAAAGCTATGCAGAAGACAACGGGAAACAACGGGACTTTTTTTTCATTAATGAATTGCAATTCGCGTACAATGGAGAAAAAGAAACTATGGAGTGTCATATTCGACTATGCTTCCAAGTGACATACTTTTACAAAAAGATTAAAAAAGACCTAAAGCATAAGTGTTTATTTTTGAACAGCTCTCTTTCCATTTATTGCACTGAACGGCATTTGTATTAATCAGAGTCTGTATATTATACTGTGAATATTTCAGATCAACATTTAGCCGTGCTAATGAATTTTTGATCTGCTCGTATAGTTTAAATGATAAAATGCCATAGTTATCAATAATTGTCAGTTAGCCTTTCAGTCTCACGAATTCAGTGTAATTTGAGCTAAACATGACTTCAGAAGTATCAGGAACTTCTCAAAAGCTGTCAACATTTTAATAGTGCTTCCTTGGGTATGTGAAAACATTACTCAGAATACAAACATGATAGAAGTTTCGTTTTCCGTTCTTTCTTTTGTGTTATCCTTACATTTTAAGCACACAAATGGAGGCATTACATGAAGATGAAGCGAAAATGAAACATAAGGCGGACAAAGGTAAATATGAGACCGAAATCTCGAGGGTTTACAAAACAAAACAAAAAATATACGTAATGAACTAAACAAATGTAATGAAAAACAGCGAGAATGTTGAATGAAATAAGAAAACACCCATGAAAACAAGATTGAATAGCGAATAAAAAAGATGTCGGCGTAGAGTTAAGAGATAAAACATTCAGTAAAATAAAGTAAGATCGACAAAACGTGAATGAGAAGAGTATAATGTAAACAGGGAGATAGCATAAAAAATAAATAAGAATAAAAAATTACCATTACAAGAGAATTGACAAGAAATTCAATCAGCAAAAACAGTTGAGAAGGATAAACACAATTTAGAATAAATAGGCATTTTTCTCACTGTGAATCAGAGATTTTATTGATGATATTTTCCACGTTTTCTTTAGACCAGTGGTTCTCAACCGGGGTCCACATGGACCCTAGGGGGTCCATGTAATATTTCCGGGGTCCACAGGCAAAACACAAATTTATATTAGTGAAGAATAGAAAATTGTTATGTCCATTAGCTATGAAGGGGTCCACCAAGATAAAAAGAAGGGGAAAGGGGTCCATGGGTAAAAAAAGGTTGAGAACCACTGCTTTAGACGAAAAAGGTTAGTGTCATAATTAAAATATTTATAGAATAAAAATCATTTTGATATAATTATTCATAAAAATAAATTAATTATTCCATACAAACATATGTCCTAATTTTTCTACGACTTACACTACAGTTCAAAAGCTTGAGATAGCTTTGGCTTTTAAAATTGGCCCCCAAAGTACTTTGTTTAAATAAGAGGAATTGATTATAAGTGATTAAAATAGTGAGACATTATTTTATATTAGAATTTTTATTATGATAAAAAGAAAAAAAATAATCATTTTATTATTAAATTTTGCTCTCGTCAAAATACCCGTCTAGTCTTGATTACTGCAGTAGAAATCATTTGCATTCGTTGCAAAATTTTCTCAAAGTTTGATAATTGTTTCCAGTCTTTTTAGCAATGTCTCCAGCAGTTCTATTTCATTTGTTTTCACTCTCACGACAGGAACAAGAAAACAAAAGGCAAAGTACATAAATGCAGAATGACAGGGTTGCAAAAAACGTGGGAGTTCGGTCGTTGACAAAGATATACATCAAATTGTCAATGATAAAAATGTAAGTCAATGGCGTTGTTTCATAAATCGCAATATTTATCTTGCATACGTTTACTTCTAAAATTCCTCTAATACCATTTTTTTTCTTTTTTTTTCAGTCTTCTTTCAAGTTCATCCCATAACAATTCTGAGGGCGGCTTCACTCTTTTGAACTGTAGTTATATATATATATATATATATATATATATATATATATATATATATATATATATATATATATATATACATTGTCGGTTTTTTTACAATATTTTACTGCGATATGTGCCTCAGCTCAAGATGAAGATTAGAACTGATAGAAAATGCTTGCATTCGACAGTCTTCAGCGAAAGGTGGATGAAAGAGGAGTGCTTGGTTTGTTTGAAAGGGGCTAGCCTTGATTTTCTCTTTTAAGTCAACCTATGTCACATCGGGATGGTTTCCTGTATAGCCCCCCTTGATTAGGTTAAACAAGCTCTTGTGTACCTGGTTAATGCGAGTGGGTGTTGTTCCTAGCCTGTTCCCGGCTATATCTTTGGTTATGATCCAAGTTGAGATTCCCAACCTCCCCAGTTTGTTTTGGCTCCATTTTATCTCGACTGGGCCACCTTTTTCTTTCCCATGTTCGTGTATATTTTTTTCTCCTTTTCCCACTCCTTTAGCGAGAGAGCCTCTTGCTTCTGTCCAATGGGCAGAATACAGCGGCCTCTCCTTTTTGAGGGTTGAACGGGCCCTACTAACATCTGTTATGTTTAAATTTACTTTGTGTTCATGTTTAGTTTGTTATTGAGCTCATCTCCCTCTCCACTCATTTTTCACCTTCAGAATTTTATACATGATTTATGATTATGAAATTTCGATGGTATGGGGGGCGCGTTTTGTAGGTCCCAACCTTGAGAGGATGTGGTATTATGGTGTATGAAGGACTGGTTGGCGATGGACGAGTTTGTAATTAGCAAATTGTAATGAGTGAATGGACCGTTAATCAAATTAGCTAGGTATAGTATAGTTAGTAAAGACCAACATCATCTCCTCCCCTTTTTTGGCCTTGTGCCACAATTGCATTATTATATACAATAAATATCATATTTTACTACATGTGTTTTATATCTCATGTCCAGGTTGACTGGGGCTCCATAGGATATTAGCTCGGAATTAGTAATCGTTGATTTCGAAATCCAGTCGGGTTTGTTATATCCACATAGGCATAAATTGCTTTTGGAAGGCGAGGAATCCATACCCTTCTTTCTACTATGGGTAAATAGAAGAAAGTACAACTGGAAAATTCATTGATATTCTCAAGAAATATTTAATGTACTATTTATTTGTAAAAGATGAAAAATAGGGCCATTACAATATTAAGACAGGGGAACAATATATTCCTGCTCTACTAAAATGATTCAAATGAAACGAATTTGGACATCATAGGGATAGCTGTACGATTCGCCCAACATGTTGGAAATGTGGTCAAAGAGATTTAGACTGCATAGAAGAAGAAAATGCCAATGATGTAAGATGAGCTAACTGTCAGGAAAATCATCCAGCATACTCAAGATCATGCGACTTCTGGAAAAGTGAAAAGGAGATGGTCTAGGGGAAACATAAGTGAACTGTCTCATTCATAAACGCAAAGAAAATAGTAGAAACTTACAGGAAAGACCCTTCTTATGCAAAAATAATGCAAAAAGTCAAATACGATCCCTCATTGAGAAGCTCGTACAGATAAGGCCAAATGACTGACCCAAATTTCAAAAACTACCTGAAAAGACATTTACTCTAAAGAGATAGTACAAACAGGACCCTAAAAAGAAATCTCATGAAACAAATGAAATAACAAATAAAGAAAAACAAACACAAAATCTACCGCTCAAATACATTCTACTCCTCAAAAAAAAATCTCCTTCAAAAACAAGTCCTACAAAGCAAAGGTGACAGTGATCTTCAATCCTCACATCAAAAAATGATTAAAGACAGACCTCAGTGACCAAAATAGATTTGAGAAACTAAATCAAATGAAAGTGGAAAGTCAGAATCCACACAAGGCCAAAACCTCTAAATTCAAAATCTAACAATGGAAAAAATAATTAAAAGCATCGCATATTAAAGTGACCTCACAGAGGACACTAAACATCTACCCAGTATACATCCCAGAGAATGAAAAAATAAATGAAGTTAAAAGTCATTAAATAATAAGGCAGTTCCCTGTCCCTTTTATGGTATACGTGAATTTATCTGCCACTGCACCATATGTGGTTTTAAAGACACACACCAAAATGGAAGGACCTTAGAAACAATAATTTACTAACAACGATTCATGCATTTATTTGCAACATAAATCCATTTACTGGAAACTAATCGGCAACTGACATATTCCTATAGGTGTTATCCATTTCTATGGATTTCTCTTGGAAGTTAGCGGAAGATACACGGCAATTGTCCTACAAAATTCAGAACATAACGTTGTAAGTCAGGCGTAGTGAACTGGGACGAATTCAAAATCCAATTTTCCGAAAAACTAGTTCAAATAAAAAATATCATGGACCTAAAACCTTTCGCGTAAACCTTCATTTCTGTAGCAAAAAATGGATTCCAAAATTTTCAGCACCAAAAAAACGCAATATACCTTGGTTAAGGTAAATATCAAGAAGCTGTCAGGCTAAGAAGAGCAGCTATGAAGGAATTCAACAAATTACCAACAATTTCTAATTTGCCGCAAGTAAGTTACTCCAAGCAAATGTACGGAAAAGAATTAAAGCAACTCCAAAAAGAACGTTGAAAAATCTAAATCAACAGACACAATTAAGCTACAAAAACAAGATGTGTGGAATATAACAAAGAAAATAGCAAACAAATACCAAACAAACACGGGGAAACACCTCTCGATAATATATCTAAAATAAATAGCATAAAGGATATCGCTGACAAACTAGCTAAAATATAATATTAAATCAAATAATCATTGAGAGCTATAATTACAATTCATTATAAAAGAAACATTTTGAATCTTTAAAAAAACACTACATTTTAAACCATCTTGATATCCTCGGCAAATGAATTAAAACAGTTACCCAAAAATCATTAAAATATATTATAAAATGTATATATAAAAAATCCCATATCCCAGAAATCTGGAGAGAGTCGTTCACCAAACCTATTCCAAAACCTGGAAAGGATGACACAGACCCTGAAAACTACGTAAATCTACGGAGACGAATGGTCAACAACAGTTTGATTTGGTAGCTGCGAACTAAATTCTTAATCAGCGGCTTTCAATGCGCATTTCGGAAAAACAAAAAGTAACACCATTGACTACTTAATACGCCTGGAAACCTTTGTAAGGGAAGCCTTTATTAAGAAAGAACATTTCCCGGCTGTCTTTTTCAACTTACTTACGGCACGACATGGAAATTTAATCTCTTGAAAGACCTGCATGAGCTGGATTAAAAAAAAATGCTGACACAATTAGTTGAGAATTTCCAGGAAGACTGAAGATTCAAGTCTGTATAGGAACTACGCTATCAGAACTGCAAAATCAAGAAGCGTTTCCACAAAGAAGCACATATTCGCTGATTCTGCGTAAATATTAACTCAGTAAAATATAGCCCATCATATGCCTCCAATCTATCCCGTACAAATTTCTAATAATATACAGATCTCGACATGTAGGTAGCATAGAAAGACAACCTCAATAAAATACACAAATAGATTACAGAAAATGGGTTTAATTTGTCCAAAACGAAAACCTACATGCTTACATTCCTGCAAATGTAAAAATTTAAAAATTGCACAATGACCATCGTCTAAAATTAGACGGAGCAGAAATCCCAGTAACGGAACAATACAAGTTTACTTAAATAAGAAATTATGGATGCCACTTTTTGTGAACTTTCTTTTATTTTTTAAGATATTTTTTTAAGCAACATACTTGTTTCTTCCTCCCATTTATTTCAAAATGCGTAACGGCAGTAAACCAAAGTGTGCATATATATTTATATACCATCCAATCATATGATACAATTTTCCAGACACACAGAATAGATTTTACAATGTCACACTAATCTAGCCTTTTCACCTATCAAGTAATTGCCAAATATCAAATATATTGGTTTATAAAAAAGTTTCTAATGTAGTATAGTGAATTATGTAAATATCTGTTCTGTTATGTATATTTCAATTTATTTTTAATGTTCAATTTTCATGTTTATAAATTACACGTATAAATTTTGGAATATAGTATGCCTGGATGTTGTTTTATACTGTTATTTATCAATGAATATGTACTGAAAACAAATTCAAGATACTTCAGCTTTGAATTTACTATAGATATCTCTCTTATTTTCTTAAATTTTCTTATCTTTTCTTAAATTTACTATAATTACCTCTCTTATTTTCTAAAAAAATATCGTGTGTGAACGTTGGAATTTAAAAAAAATTGACTCATCATTTTTAACAAAAATAAATATTCTTTTTAAACTTTTTTTGTTCTGAAATAGACTCCGTAGCTTTTAATTTATGCTTGTCAAAATATAGATTTTGGTTAATTTTTACAATATATAAACTAATTAATACAATTTTAAAACAGTTTAGTGAAGTTTTAAAACATCATGTCTATATTCTAATTAAAAACAAAAAATAAATTAAAGTTCTTGTTCATCGATTGTTTTTACGACAATAGTGTCCATAATATATCATATTAAAAAAATAAGTCATTTGTATTTAAATATCTTAACTTTATGCATTTTTTATTTTACGACTAATAGCGGACTTTCGGTAACTGATAGTCCTGTTTTACAAAAATTCATTATATTCTCCAAGTATTTCTGTGTATAACTGATTTAAACATTAAGCGCTATTAAAAAAAAATTATGAAATTTCATAAATTAAATAAGTATGTGGTGGAGCTTTCAAATGGAAAAATTGTTTTAAACCAATATTTTCTAAAACGATAAATTTCTAAAATAATTTAAAATTTGCAAAAGGTCTTGTTTTTTTTCATAAAAAATTTAGAACTCTTTAATTTTTCAAAATTTCTAATTCGAATTTTCCCAAAAGAGCTTGATAAAATGTAAACTAATTTATGGTTCCAGAAAATGAAAAAAATTTCAAACAAAAAAAGGAAAAAAATACGATTTACATAACAGCATCCTTTTATTTTTAAAAAATTAATAATAAATTTTTTAACGATAACTCATTGTTTTTGAAAATAAAATTTTGTTTTTTTATTATATGCTCCTTCATTGCCGAATCTCTGGTGATGCCTAATTATATATCACTATTTTTTCTGCATACATTTGAAAGTATAAAATTTTAAAAAAAAGCATGTACACATATATGTTCATCAACATTAATTTTAAATATTAACAGACGCCAATAATATAAATGCTAACTAATATTCGAAGTCATCGGGAGAGTTTCAAAGTAAGCCCTCATCCCATAGATTTAGAAAAAAATTTTGAAGCTATTTTTATTCATTATTTACAATGTACTAATACTTTAACATTTAACTGCATATTTTACTTTAAAATTTTGGAAATGTTTCTTAGCTTATGATCTATGTTAAAATCTACGTTAAAATTATACGTTATGGAAATATATGAGCAAAAAAAATACTGTAGTAAATAAGAACAAAATATTGTATATTCTTTATTTATCCACGGAACAAGAACAGTATAATTGCTTAGATTAAATAAAGTGTTCAGTTTAAAATTCCCTGAAGAAATTCAGATGGCGCAAGATGTCGAAATGTTTTGATAATAAAAACAAAGATAATGATATTAGTCCGAATGTAAATATTGATAACTCCTCATCCCAGAGATTTAGAAATAATATTTTAAGGTTTTTTTTTTTTAGTATTACAGTCCTAATGTATTTTCCATCTCCATTTTCTATAAATACTTTCATAGTAATTGTTTTTGATAGATTTTCCTCTATCGTATCTAGATGTTATGAATTCCAGAGCAGTACCAGATAGGCGGCAAGGTCTCATAACTTTACTGTTGATATGACTAGATATAACCGTAAGTTCTATGCTAACGCCTTCTTTTCTCGTACTTCTCCCTTGTTGAAATCTCTTCCGGTATCTTATTTTACAGTCAAGTTTGATCTTCCAAAATTTAAATGAAATTTTAATCTCTATCTTTTTTAATTCTGAATTAATTTTCTTTTAATGTTTTTGGGCCTTAATGTTTTTTTTCAGTTTTTTTTTTTATTTCATTTCTTATGTTCGTTAATACTCAGTACACAACGCCTGCTTCTTAGTGGCTTTATTGCCTTGCTTTGAGTGAAATGGTTAAAAAATTGCACTACTTATAAAACCTCTACTCATACATATGTTACCATTATTGAATTAGTTTAAACAAAAGTAAGCTAAACACTAAAAGAAATTCTCAGTACAATAATTCATACTAAATATCACGGAAGTAATTTTTGGAAACTGTAATTCTTGATTGAGATCGATATTAAGAAGGTTATTCCGAACAATTATGAAAAGGATAAAAATATGACAATGATCTATATTATTAAAAATATATGACGATTCAATCTCAGTTATATTCAATCCTGTTAATATTATATATATATATATATATATATATTTATATATATATATATATATATATTGTTGACTTAGATTAAGAGGAAAAAAGACAATTTTTGATGCTATCATCTTTCGAGTTTTCAGTTGTATATTTTGTGTAATGCAATTTCCGACAGAATGATGTATATGCAGCTATGTCCTCATGTCAATGATGTAAATTTCCTAGGGAAAAAGTCTCTTATGCAATATAATTTTCGTCACTTTATATAACTCCATCAGCTAGCAGAAATTGATTTTACTACAGATTGGGTGTTTGTCAATTTAAATTAAACCCACCGAGTGTTATATATCATCTACAGAAAGAGTTATTTATGATATATTACTAAACCAAAAAAAATGATTTAATATTTGCATCATTCTATATTCATGAATGGTGAGTTCAATGTTTCAACAAATAAATATTCTTTGAGGATTAATTGATTTTTTAAATAGAATATCATTGAAAAAAATCAGAAAGCCTTGGCGCATTCATGTAACGATAAAATTATCTGCATAATTCAATAGAAAATACGCAAAAATGGATAACGCATTTTTTTTAATTAAATCTCATTTTTAAAAGCAACTATACTTTTTTTTATTAGACTTTAAAATAGATTAGAATTTGCTAGACTCATGAATAAACATTTTGTAGACTTGTATCTCAGCCTAGATTAATTTTTTTTTTATAAGCATTATGCCCCGAGCAAGGCGTGAAGCCACTAGGATGCAGGGGGTTCAGAAGATTTGGAGCAAGAGCAGATAGGAGTGATAGAAGAAAGGATGAGGAGAGGGATAGTGGATAGATCAAGGTAACTGGAGATGTCGATTGACATTACATTTGAATAGTTGGAGATTATAGCTCTCAGGGAAACAGTAATTGGGAAGGGTGTTCCACAGGCGAGAGGTGCGAGGTATGAAGCTATTGGAGTAGAAGAGACGGCTACATTTAAATGTTTCTACAGTGTAAGGGTGGGAGCGGGATGCCAGCCTCGTAGGGCGCTTGAATTCATGGAGTCTGGGAACCAGTGAGAGCAGCTCATCGGAGCAATTACCATGAAAGTATTTGTAGAAAGAAAAGACAGAGAGAGGCGACGGCGCGTCTGTGAGAAGTGACTGTAGACGAGATGCCAGATCAGGGCCAATTATATTACATATCCGTCTCTGGATCTTGTCAAGAACTCCGAGGTAAACAGAAGGTGCCCTCCAGACCATATATGGCAGCAATACTCCATGCAAGGGCGAATGGTTGATTTGTATATTTGAAGTATCGATTCCGGGAGAAAAATTTCTTGGCGCAGCACAAAGAGCCAACTTTCCTCGCGGTGGACGAAGCATCAAACCTCAATGTATTTGTTCCATCTCAGGTCAGCAGTCAACGTGAGACAAAGCAACGCAAAAAGTTGCTTTAAGGGAATTTGACTATCAGACATTTTAATGGGGGGGGCAGGAAGGATTTTCTATGGTTAGAATAAACTTAACAATCTGTGTCTTTAAATATGATTTAGTTAAAAATAACGAATGAGCTTCACAGATAGATGTCTACGTGTTTGACACTGATGAACCTGGAAAATATCCTTTGCAAATTTTTTTTTTTTATCATCGATCAAGGGAGCATTCGTTTTGAAGTCAATGTTTCTTCAAATCAATTTTGAATTGAACAAAATGGATCAGTTTCGTATCAGATTTGCTTGACGATATGGCCGACATTAATTGACAATATATGTCGCTAAATAAAATGTCTTGTATCATTATTCGTCGTCACAACTATGTATACATATACTATCATTTGAAGTCATGGATTATTATCAACGCTGCCCTGAGATGGAATAAATACATCGAGTCAATAGCCTCGTCCACTGCTAGGAAAGTTGGCTCCCTGAGCTGCGCTAGGAAGTTTTTCTCCACGGAGTCGATCCTCCAGATCTACAAATCCACAATTCGCCCTTGCATGGAGTATTGCTGCCATATATGGTCTGGCGCCCCTTCTGTTTGCCTGGGGGTTCTTGATAAGCTCCAGAGGCGGATATGCAATGTGGTTGGCCCTGCCCTGGCGTCTCGTCTACAGTCACTTTCTCACAGATGCGCCGTCGCCTCCCTCTGTCTGTTCTACAAATACTTTCATGGAAATTGCTCCGAGGAGTTGCATTCGCTGGTTCCCAGACGTCTACGAGGCTAACATCCCGTTCTTACCCCTTCACTGTCGAAACTCCTAAATATAGCCGTCCCTTCTACTAATAGCTTCATGTGTCGCACCTCTCGCCTGTGGAACTCCCTTCCCTTCTCCTGTTTCCCTGTGAGCTATAATCTTCAGCTATTAAAGTGTAATGTCAATCGACATCTCCAGTTGCCTTGATCTATCCACTACCTTCATCCTTTCTTCTATCACTCCTATCTGATCTTGATCTAAATTTTCTGTAACCCCTTGCGTTCTAGTGGCTTCCCGCCTTGCTTTAAAAAAATGCAAAAAAAAAAAAATTCTTGAAAATTAGGCCAGTTTCTAGGTTGATAAATGGAAAATAGTTATAACAACTTATATATGCATATTTTTTTTGATATGACATTTAGAGATTTTTTTGTGTCTTGATATATTAAGAATGCGCTAATGTTATATTTTAAATACGTTCAGAGAAAATGAACTTTAAACCGGTACTATGCTAAAATATTACTAAATAGTTTAAAGAAGAGTTCAAAAATATATTAAAAATAGTGGTTCAGCAGTTTGGGAGATATTTATTTTATTTGATATATATATATATAAAAATCCATCAAATTTCGTTTTTCTCATTGTTTGTGTTATACATGTCGTAATCATATAATTTACACTATATATGGGCAGAAAAAGTCAGATACTCGCCAACAGAGAGTCGGCTTGTGTTAAATCAGGTTTTTTTCGTCGGATGGGTTGCGTCTTGTTTTTAGGAGTAAGACGGTTTTTTTTTCATTGTTTGTAAAAGATGGTTTGTCCTGTAATCAAAGTAGATCTATTGTCTATAAAATTAAATGTCAGTGCAAAGTTGACTATGTAAGAGGAACAAATCAGCGACTCGAACAATTTTTAGAAAAAACACATTTCTTTGCATAATATATATACAGATATATTCTAACTATTTCATACCTTGGTAAAAGGAGACACCTCGGCTATCAAATAAGTTTTTACTATGCATCATGGGAAAAAAAATTTGTAAAATAATTTTTTTGTTCAAAGCCAGATTTTGCTCTCAATTTTGCGTTTTAAAACACATGGTTTACATTTAAGATATACTCGAAAGTCTTATTGTAAGGAAAAGAAGATATTGAAATATTTTGTCTTTGTGAATGTATAAGTTTATTTCCCGTTTTTAAACTCCATTTGAAACATTTACATTAGCCTTTTGCTCGTATGTTTCCTCCATTTTTCTTTTCTCTCCTCGTCTATTTAATAAATCTTATTTTAACCTTGCTTCCTTCTTTTTCTTTTATATTTCAAAAAGCGAATAGTGATTTCTTCGACAATCACCACGTACCAATATTCTTCTGAGGATGCGATTCGAAAAGGATCTATAAAAAAAATTTAGTGCAAAATACATCTTGAAATTTGAGTATGCGTTCTATAGCATTATATTCCTTTTACATGGCGATCACTACAGAAAAAATGTAATTTTTAAAGGATCAACCAACACTTCTTGAGAAGAATAAGGTGGTAGCATCCTAAATAAACAAAATTAAACAATGTATCGATATATTGAATGAAAGAGACATTAAAGAATGTTTACCCTCAAAAATAGACCGATATTTTAATAAAATTAATTTGTGTCACAAAACACAGCAAAAGATGGCTTTGAAAAAAGTAATAGTGAAAATAATAGCAGCAATGTTGATTCACTTTCAAATATTTTATGCGTTCTCTCATTCAGATTTGAACGCAGAATGTCAGTTTACTTTTTTCAACATTATTTCCTTTTGCCTGTATAGAGGCTGGTTCTTAAGTAAAATTTATACATTTGTTTTGATAAAATTTCTCAATGAATGAATCACGTCTGTATAAAAGATAACTTCTTGGGATTTATTTTGTTAATACACTTCTGTGTATAACTAGTCACTCACAAAACGAGTTAACAATTTTATATTTGAAAAGGTTGAAATCGGTTCCAGTAAACTCGAACAACAAACAGCATATAATTCCCCGGCTACTAATAGTGGAATATATGAAAATAAACTCGCACACCATTTGCATACGACTAGAATCCAATCATCCAGCATTACTACGCAAGGAAATGTCTTGATATATCGACAATAGAAATTTGTACAATATTGTACTCACATGAAACTAATAAGGATACCTTTTCGTCGTCAGATTGTTAGAAGTCATTAATGTCTCCGTCACTGTAAGTAGACCCCCATATATATATATATATATATATATATATATATATATATATATATATATATATATATATATATGAAAAATAGGGGGTAGACAAACTTAAACACACAAACATATATATATATTAGCACACGAAACACGTATATAGACAAAAATTCATATATACAGAGATCTATGACATATATATATATATATATAATGATGAGATTCTCAATATATATATATAGATAGAGAGACACGCATATATATATATTAGGAGAGAGAGAGACAAACAGAAAAATACTATTAATACATATACATTTTTTCATAACATTTAGTCTTATATATATAGGCACACATATATATAGAGACACACACACACATATATATATATATATATATATATGTACGCAAACGTGTATAGAGAGACACATAGACAGACAGGCAGATAAATTCTAATAATAAATATACACTTTTCCACGCCGTTTGGTCTCATGTGCTCTCTTCAGTCTTTGGGCACAGATTGAATCCTGACTATTGTTGAATTTAAATATGAATATTTATAACCAATTATATATGTGTAGAAAAATTATATTTCTAAAAGTTGAATTTCATATAAAAATTAACAGGTATGTTAAAAAAGATATGGTTGTAACTAAATTATTAAATACAAAATATGTATTTAAGGAAATTAGTTCTATTGCTATAAATCGAGCACATTTTGTTACCACCAGCATTGACCGAACGCTATTTCATAGATAAACACATAGATATATGCGTGTGTGTGTGTGTGTGTAAATCCGTTTTTCTATTGTTAAACCAGAAGTTATACATAATAATTCTTCTGTTGTTGACCATATCTATAATTTCCTACGAATAGCATGGTAAAATTTCAGTGGGTCGTTATAAAGGACAAAGTTCATCTAATCCCTAACTAACTGAGTAATGTATTTTAGACAGACACCCAAATAAATAAAATAAGTTAAAAACCTTTTATCTGGAAAAAGATTCTTATCTTAGAAAATTAATATTCATTATAGAAAATCATTCATTCAAGCTCTATCTAATAGTCATAATTTTCCTAATTACCTGATTAAAAAACATATATAAAATCCAAAGAGCTAAAAAGCCCTGAGTGGAGGTGATATGCGCCCGTGATCAAGCCTAGCTACCACACAACCACCTGGCTCGAGTATGCTGACACGCCCACATGACCGTCTGCACGTATAAACCGATGGTTATCGTTTCCCAAATGCCGTCACGAGGACCCGGGACGCTTTTGATGTCATCTATTTCGGTAGGGAGAGAAATTTCCCCTTTAACCGTACAAGGTTAGGTGAGCTGGTCCCGTAACGATGCCAGGTTATTCAGAGTAGTCGAAGAGTTACCCTCTGGTAAAGCCGCAGGACTTTTCGCCGCTTCTTAAATTAAAGAATATCCATGTGCGATTCGAGTTGGAAAGGGAAACGCTACTTCAGGCCTACCCTGAAGATATCTGATTCTCAACCCAGTAATGTGGAGCGAAGGAGTAGGTTGCTCAGCTGGACTGTAACGCCACGATCACAGCGAATTACGGGACTGTGCATGAAGAAGTTGATGAAAGAAATTAAAATAGATAAAACCATGCTGATATAAACAACACAAAAAACTTATATGCCTTTCACCATATACTTTAAAAAAATACTTAACACTTTTATGCTCTCATAAAAGATAAACATTTAACGTAAATATCACTAATAACACTTGACGCAAAATCGCATTTATCGAATAAATGTTGCTTTTTATGAATTCGAGGACATTTGGGAGATTTTATCTCCAAAACTAACAATCAAATCACGACATTAATTTCATATACTGATCAAATGGCCACCATACTCTTTCGTAAGTTAATATATCTCTTATCACAACCTGTGCAATTATACACTTATCGGCCATGACATGCAACGATACAGAAATATGACTAATATTAGATAAAATTATATATTCATAGAATACTACAGGGTGATTGAAAAGTTACTACCTATTTTACGTATGAGTGTCCAGCAAGGTGTCCTGACTTACAATCCTGTACTTTTTTTTCTTTGTGGGGGGTGTTTGGTTAAAGAGAAAGTCTACTCTGCCAAAGCAAGACTTTGGAAAAACTTGAAAGGTGAATACAAGAAGTTATGTTTTCTATACCAAAAGTGTTGCTGGTAAACGCGATTCCTGGACGTCTACAGAAGCTGATAACTCTATCTGGTGTCCATATCGGAATTTCAATAAAACCTCATTCTAAAAGTCTCCCTCTCATATACATTTCTTGTAAAAATTATAGGTAATAAATAAATTATAAGTATTTTAAATTTGGAAGTTATTTTTCAATTATTGTGTATATCGCACAAAAGGCGGCTAAATATTTCGGGCTATTCAGATACAAGAAATGGCCGATATTAAATAACCGCTTTTACGGGTTATTTCTTTTTTATTAAATTTCTTTTTTTTTTAATTAGTTTTATTCATTTTTACAGATTGTCCGCCCTTTGTGTGTTATTTACAATGATGATACAGTAATTTTCACTCTGTATAAGGTTCAAGAGCAACACAGGACAGAGATTAAATTTTTAACCGGAACACCCCAAGCAATTTGGCAGCCAGAAATGAAAGAAAAGGAAAAGTCTTTACAATGAACTGAAAGTTCATTTTTGAGAGTGAATATTTCATTAACAATTTATTGAGATATTTTTTTCCAGATAAGGAAGCGGAAGAAATGTATTCACATCATTTATAAGGATATTTACGCGTAGGCGAATGCAATAAAAACGACAGAAATTCAAATTCGGCTGTTGTATTTCTCAATCCAAGCTGCTTTCCATCATACCACCTGAATATCCAGCATAAGGGAATTATAATTATATAAATATTCTGTATAATATTAATAATAATAATAATAATAATAATAATAATAAAGGCTATCAACACCTGAGCTATACTAGGCTAAAAAAACACGTTAGTTTTACCCGTAGTAACATACAGTTTCAACATTATTAAATATAAGTTGAATGACATTAAAAGATTGGACGTGAAGATCAGAAAACTTCTTATCCGAATGAGGATGCACCACCCGAAATCAAATGATGATAGGCTGTATGTACCAGGAGCTTTAAGAGGACGAGATCTAATCCAATTTAAAAAAAAAAAAAAACCACTCTAAAACTACAACAATCAGATTGGAAAAATACCTCACAAAAATCATTTACCTCGCCTAAAATAGTAAAACACAAAATCCATTCCATCAACAAAGAAGCTGCACCCGTCATGAAAAAGCTTCACATTTCTGAAACCCTACCAACAAAAAAGAAGCCAATACCAGTTAAGCCAGATGAGTAAAAACAGCAAGCAAAGCAACTTAGCCAACTAAAATTAGAAAAGAATTGGGAGGACAAGATGTTGTTTGGCAAATACGTAAAAAACAAACAAAAGAAACAGAAAACACATCAGTGACTGAGAAGCACCGGGTCGAAAGCTGAGACACAATGCCAAATTATTGCAGCCAAACCAGATTCTATTGTTGTCACATAACTAACTAAACCGAAATGCAGGATCTGCGGAAGATATGATGAAACTGTCGACCATATGATGTCCGAAACCACCAGAAAATGAATATACCCGCAGATATATCTAGGTAGCGACATATGTCCATTGGAAAATATCCAAGAAGCACCAAATCGAAACCACTAACAGATGTTATGATTAACAAACTAACACAGTTACCAAAAATAACGATGTAACTCTCCTCTGGGACATACCAATTCAAGTGACAGGGAAAATAAAAGCCAACAAGCCTGATATTATCATAAAATACAAGAAATTCAGGAAGTGCAGACTCACTGACATATTAGTATCATTTGAGAGAAACACCTTCATAAAAATTATCGAGGAATTGTTTAAATACAAGGAACTGGAGATCGAGATTAACAGGATGTGGAGAATGAAGACTGAGACTGTACCAATACTGTTAGCAAAACCATCCATTCATCATGAGAAAAGGGATGGATAATTTTGATAACAGTATCCCAGGTAACATCGACATAAAAGTTGTCTAGAAGATCGCCCTGCGAGGAACAACACATATACTAAGAAAAGTGCTGTCAATTAAATGATAATTCTATAAGTCCTAAGGACTATAGATTGGAACCGGTCCTACAGGATACAAAGCAGGAAACCTCACACACACGTATGATAATAATAATAATGAGAAGAAGAAAAAATTTGATGATCAAGAAAAGTGATATTGAATTACAATTTCATAAGTCCTAAGGTCTATAGTTTAGAAACCGCCCTACAGGATACAAAGTAGGAAACCTCACACACACACGAATGGTAATAGTAATAATGAGAAAAAGAAAAAAAAATTGATGATCAAGAAAGCAGTGAAGATACAACCATCTTGAATGACGCTTAGAGAGTTATCACCTTGATTTCATACTTGTGCATAGGATCAGCTATAAATAGATCGTTATAGAGGTTACAGTACCTTATTATTAGTATATTGTGAAGGCCTAACATACGGAAACACAGAATTATCCATACGTGGTAGAGCAAATCGGAGAAATATACCGAGTTGTGGCTCAATTTGTCGCATTTGTGGGTGGCACATCGCTGAATAATATCCAGGAAACTTGTTGAATGTTTTAGAGTTTTGTGACGTCACTGCGAGCGCACAGATGGTAGCGCTACTTGGAAGAGCTTTATGGGCTGAGTAACGTAATGCTGCGGTTAGGAGCTTTTAAAATGGTAATAATAATAAATGTCATGATCCTACAACAGTCATAACTCTCAGAGATTCTGACCTTAAATGTTCGAAAGTGTTAACATATCCAGATGATGAATTAAGACCGACTATAATAAATATGCCGGTAAGGCCCACTGGTTTATATGAATTATTTTCATTGCGAGACGATTTCCTCTATTTTTTTTCGAATAGAAATAAAGTAAATTGCAAAAATAGCAATAATAAAAAGTCTTTATCCTATAAATTAACAAAAGAAATTAATACAATTAAGTCAATTGCCTTCCCTTAAATTTCCATTCAATCTCACCGTGAGCACTTAGACACAAAAGTGGACCTGAGAAATATTTTAAACACACCTGATGACACCAGGAGCAGTGTAGTCGTTAGTCACGATTTATAGTTTGTACTGGCTTTTGCTTTTGTAAATAAAATGTATTTCGTGTTTTTTTTTTTTTTTTTCAATTTCTATTTGTGCTTATGTGATTTTCAAATGTTCTTTGCATCAAGAATGGGCTACAAGTAAGAAAAGGTAGACGACAAATTGCCCTTAAGTGATGAAGGGCCGTGCATTATTGTACATTAGTGGTTGTTTTGGAGGAGCATCATGGCTGGGTGTCGAGAGGAATATGTGTGTTGAAATTTGGAAGGATGAAGGGGACTTGGGAGTAATATTTCACTTCATAAGAACACATTCAATCAGAGACTAAGAAATATATTTTAACTGGCCTGAGGGTATTTCTAACTGCGCCACATCTGCAACATTAGACGCTGTTAATACCAAAACCTGTCATTACAGAGCACATTTGGCACTGTTACATGTTTTTGATAGAGACTTATCAAACAGTATGACGCGACGGAAATTGCTTTCGTTTATTTGTACATCATCATTTTGCTAGCTTACTCTATGAATAAAAACAACATAAAAATAACAGTAATATATTGATTTTTAAGGGATACATCACTGTAAAGGGACAAAAATTTTAATAAAACTATATTTAACAGATTCATTTTTAAGAAATGAAATATGAAAAACTTTAAAAAAGAATATATATTTTACCAGTGTTTATATAAATACAAAGCCTAAGAGCCAATCAATGTAGAAGGTTAATGCTTGGCGTAGTTTAAAGAACGTAAGAAAAGACGATAAGCATTTTAGGAAGTTATATAAAATATGGTGACATTGACTTGTTTATAAGTTTGTAGTCATTGAAGAAATATTCTCTTGTGTGTCTGTTACACAATGTAGTGATTCTGGAGGAGAAATATAAGAAGAAATCCTTAAAAAATAATGTTCCATTCATGATATACATACATGTAAATTGAAAAAGTAATCTTTCTTGAGATGAAATATTTTCTATATTCTAGGAATATCAAATTTCTCGATAGTGTAGATCCTGTTAAAAATATCATAAGTTTGCTCTGGGTGTATAGCTAATAGGATTAAGGAAAGATACTGAGGTTGAATTCAGTAAAATATGTAATAAAAAAAAACTTTAATAAGACTCGTTTATACACACACACACACACACACACACACACACACACACACACATAAATAACACACAAATTACAGGTCACAATACAACAATAGTCAGACAACCAACAGTTGAAATTTTATCAAAGTGGGGAGGCCATGTGTAGAACAACCAAGAAGTACTGCATACAGAAAAATAGGGAGCATGATGTGGCACAAGTTGTCCAGACAGCTCCTAAGTTTGAAACTGAGAATTGGCAACCCTGGTCAATGTGCACCAGTGTAAATGAGAACAAATGATATATATATATACATATATATATATATATATATATATATATATATATATATATATATATATATATATGCTCTTGGTTATGAGAAACTTGCAAATTATTAAATGGTTGAGGATACACCGAATACATCCCATGGAAAGTGGAATAAAACTCCGTAAAAGTGAGGGTACGTGCAGTCTTGAGTGTAAATCGGATGTATATCAGCCTTTTTTTCAATCCAGTGTAATTTGTCTGTAGTTGGACTATGTTTAAAACTGAAACTCTATTTATTTCTTTAGCCTGATATAAACCAGTCGCAAGCAGATGATTTCGACCCAGATGTAAAAAAGTAAAATGTCTGAATTTCTTTTCTAATCTAAAAGGGTAGGACAGGATGTTAACATTTCTAATGTTGATATACATCGAAAATATATCTAAATTTAATTACCCTAGTGTTAACCCGCCGTATGTCTGCTTTATTTAACCTAAAGTAAACCTAAGGCTCCTGTAATCCGGTCAGTTCTAATGAATAGTTTTCTGACGTCAGCGTAAAAGAGACTGATGTCAAACTGTTTGAACAAGTCGTCAACCGGACATAGGTCTAACTTTATGACTCTAGTGCAAAATGAATCTTACACAAAGAAACTCTTTATTCCTCCTAGTTTCTGTGGTCAAGCCTTATATTCGACATTAAGTAATTCAATGAATATTGATAGGTTGGGGAATAATCAAAATCTAAACTTATTTCTTATTATATTTATACCGAGTTGCCATTTGTTTCAGAATGGGCTACGTTATTTTCTCAATAAATGCAAGTTTCTCATAACCAAGAGCAAATAAAGTTGAAGCTGACATGAAGGGAACATTTCATATCCATTTGCCAGAATTTACTTGCGTGACAATCAAAACTGAGCTTCCTATAACGTTTATTATTGCGATCTTAAATGCTTCGGGTATTCTGTCGGAAATAAGAAAAGTCACTAGCTTTTCGCTTCATTATTTACTTCTTACTAGCACGGAAGTCCCTCTGCAATCTATCTATCTATCTATCTATCTATCTATCTATCTATCTATCTATATATATATATTGATATATATATATATATATATATGTATGTATGTAGAAAAATGTATATATATATGAAGATATGTAGAAAAATTGGAAAGAACACTTTAGATAAATAATCGGAATATTTTTGATTTTAAAAAAAAAACAATACTGCTCCATACAGAAGTAGAGCTTAAATTATAATTATTTTTTAAAAATTTTTTATTTTACTTTTTAAAAAATAATATATATATATATATATATATATATATATATATATATATATATATATATATATATATATATAAATATATATAGAATATATATATATATATATATATATATATATATATATATATGAGAATATATATATATATATGTATAGTATAGAATATATATATATATAATATATATATATATATATATATATATATATATATGCGTAATAGAATATATATATATATATATAAAGTGAACTTTTTATATAAAATATATATATATATATATATATATGAATAAATGTATAGAATATATATATATATAATATATGTATAGAATGTATGTATATATGTATATAATGTATAGAATATATATATATATATATATATATATAATATATATATATATATCTGTATGTTTATATATATATATATATATATAATATACATATATATATATATATATATATATATATATATATATATATATTTATATATATATTATATATATATATATATATATATATATATATATATATATATATATATATATATATATATATATATATTTCAATAATATTGCAATTAATTTACAAACTCATGAATTATTCATTTAAAAAATTAAATACAAAATAATTATCCAAAATACTGGGATCTGGTGGAAAATGGATTAAACCAATGGGATAAATGGAGATACCTATCAAGAGCTAGAACAACTAACAACTTCCGCGATCAGGTGTGATCGGTGCAAAATGGCAAAAAAAACTTCATTATCAAAGATAAGAATCAAGATGAAGTGCAGAATTTTAATTTAATGAGATTTTTTTAAATCTAGATATGAGAAACGATTAAAAACATGATCAACAACTTTTTGTAATATGTTGTCACTCGTGTCAGTTCCATCTTGGTTCAATAACATCAGCCTTGACATTTTTAATGGAATACTATTATGTTTTATTATTTAAACTATATCATTATAGATATAATATATTTATTCATTTTATGTATTTATTTATTTATTTATGATATATATATATATATATATATTTATATATATTTATATATATATATATATATATGTATTTTTTTAACTCAAATTTTTGAAATGTTTTAGATTTAAAATTTTAATTCATATATATATATGTGTGTGAACAAAAAAATGTGTGTGTGTATCTATCTTCTATCTATCTATTTATTATATATATATATATATATATATATATATATATATATATATATATATATATGAATATATATATATATATATAAATATATATATATAATATTTTTGTGTGTATATATATATATATATATTTGAATATATATAAATATATATATGACTCATATATATATATATATGTGTGTGTGTTTATGTTAACTATGTGTATATAAAATGTGTGTGTATATAGGTATATGTATGTGTATGAATATATATATATATATGTGTATATATGTATATTGATGATAAATATATCAATTTATGTACATATTAGATGGATGGATATGTCGATGTGTGTATCTATGTGTGTGTATGCCAGGTATGTATGTATAACATATTTTTATATAAAAAATATATAGGTATATAAGTATGTATTTATAGTTAGACGGATAGATAAAGGGATTAACATTGTTTATTTGTTTAAATGGGTGTATGTAATTACAAAATTTAAGACTCTTTATAAAGGTTTAAAAAAATGCACGTATGCACACAATGACTTATATATATATATGATTTAAATTAAAAATATAACATCAAGACTTGAAATGTATGGATGTATGTATGTGTATATATATATATATATATATATATATTAGATATATATATATATATATATGAGTATATATATATATATATGTGTGTGTGTGTGTGTGCATGTGTATAAATATATATATGTATTATTTTGTATATGGATATAATTGGTTATGGGCATTGCCTTTGTATATGTATGTGTGTGTCTGTGTATATATATATATATTTAAATATTTGTGTATTTATATTTATATATATATATAAATATAAATATATATATATATATGTTTAAGAATGTTTACTGTATGTATATGTATATATATATATATTATATATATATATATATATATAAAATGTGTTTTAGATATGTATGTAATATATATATATATATATATATATATATATATATATATATATAAATTATTGTGTGTGTTAAATGTGTATATATGTATATATGTAATGTATTTTAATAAATGTTATATATATATATATTATTAGAAAAAGCACAGTATCATTTCTAGAGCTAACATGTTGAAGAGATAAAATATATGTATACCATATATATATATGTATATGTTTTGTGTACATGTATATTTGTGTGGATCAAACAATATATTTATATATGTCTTTATTTATGTATATGTAAAAAAAAATTTGGGTACAGGCCTATATATAATAGGTTATATATATATATTATATATTATTGTGATGCATAAATATCGCATGTGTTTTTTGAACAAAAAAAATATAAAATATATTGCTAGATTAGATATATTATTCGGTTTTTTTATGTTTATAGAAAATTTGTAACCTTAAATCGTTAAAAATTTTTCATTTTTTCAAAATTAACAATGGCCCTTTTGTAAATGTCCTTCAATTAAACTTTCCTTCGACCCATCTCTCTCCACCGAAAATTATATTTTTTTTTTTTTTACTCTTATTTAATTCTTTAACATTAGATCGTCTTGATACTTTGTATCTCACCGTTGAAATACATAATTTATGCATTAGACATAACAACATTCATATTCATTTAATTAAACCTCTAATCTATTACCTCTCTAAGGTTTCTCTCTTTTAAGTTTAATCACCCTCCTTCTCTAGTCATTATTCCTTTCTCTTTATCTCTCATTCATCCAGTACAATTTAAATGATTTATAGGCTCTAAATAAATTCTGTTTTTTTTTATTTCTGGATATTTTGTTTATAAATCAATTTTGAATTTTTAGGTTTGATGAGTTCAAATGTATTTCCGATTCCAATGGAATAAATATATGACCATGGAATATTAGTTTTAAGCCTTTTATTATATTTTATATTCTGTCTTGGACATACATCTTACCTGGATTCTATCCTCTTGAAATACAAAAAAATATACCTGTATGAGTATGCACTTTATATTTATATATTTTGCATATGTAAGAAATAATATTATTATCTATATATGTATATATATATATAGTGTATGCATATATAGAAAATATATATATATATATATATATATAGAATAAATTGTATATATATATAATATATATATAATATATATTATATATATTTTGAAATAGAAGAGATTTAAATGATTATATATATATATATATATATATATATATATATATATATTTAAAAGAGGAGACCTTAGATGGATAAATTATTAAATTATGCAATAAATGGAAATATTTATTTCTTTTTAACAAGATATAATTATTAAATTAAATGTTTCCATAATGTTTTCGTGATTTTTAAGAAAATCTGGTATGTTAAAAGAAATTTTTTTGAAAAATCATATTTCATTTTGTTCATTTTTAATTAAAAATTGAGGGTTTCAGTCTGGGATTTAGGAAAACTTATTTAAGGGTTCGGAGGACACAGCAAATTGTATATTACAGCCATTACTATTTTTACATTTGGAAAATGGTGGGTTTCGTTTTTGCCAAATATAGATGGTCGGAGCGCCACCCTGTGAACTGTGGCGGCACCACGGCACCAACTGTGACGTCCTGGATGCACCAGCTGTGACGTCCCTAAACACAGCCTTCGCTCGCTCCTCGCTGCTTCGTTCGGGTGTCGCCGCTCCAAACGTGACGTCCGCCTGTCGCGTCAGTCGTGTTGTCTCGTCCTGTGACGACCAACTGGCTTGGTATCGGTCGCGGCACCCAAATGTGACGTTCTAACCTTTTGGTGATTCGGATGGGAATCTGGTTATATTCGATATCAGCCTCGTCGTTCCCAACTCGCTTCCAACGCCTGGTTACCAAAGTAACTGCATTGATCTCCAGTCTGCCTACCCACGTTGTGAATTGATCTTAGGCAGACGAAATCAATCAGTCGTTGGGGCCGTAATGCAAATCGGGTTCAAACGGGGTGGTACCGCACAAATATGCATAAAAGAAAATAAAATGATAACTCAAAAGTTCAAGGTATCAAAAAAAAGGATAACAAACTTTATGTCTAGTTGTTGGATACATAGGACTGCGTCTATCTCCCGACCCGTTCTATGGATTGTGACACGTTGTTTTTCCGTTAGGCGAGTTTTAACACTTCAAGTTGTTTGTTCTTTAAGAAATTGGTTTTTCGGTGTGTCTTCGGGCGAAAGTCGAAAAAAAACTTATTTTGGTGGTCTGGATCTAAGTCGCTCTTCAAAATAATTGTTCTTGGATTGAAGAAGATGAGTCCGGAATTTGCGCGAATCTTGGTCAGCCGATGCGAGGGCTTCAACTTCCACTGGAGACTGACTCTGAACTGAACTCGACATCTGGAACTCAAACTGGAACTGAACTCTCTGAACTGAACTGAACTGATTTCTGCTCGCTGCGACTTTGCTTATATGGACGCCGACCAAAACCGGGGTGGGTTTGTCGGCGTCGGGGGTTCCTCGATAATTCTAAATACATATCCACCTCTTTTATTTTTGGTTAGGAATTTTCCACTTTTTTCCATTTTTGGGAGCCTTCTCTTACTCCCCACCTTCTCACCATACTTCAGAGGGCGTGAACTGCCCTCCCCACTTCTTCGTAGCAACCTCTCATACCTATCCTCTAAATGGGCGGCGACAGCTTCCTCCTTCGTGCGTCACGTGATCACCACTCGACCAATGATGTCCAGTCGGGCGTGGACGATCCCGCGGCTTTGTTTCAGAAAAAAAAAATATCTTGCTCAAAAAAAAAATTATTTTTTTCTTTTCCTTTTCTTTCTTTTAATCGCAGTTATCATTTTTTCTAGCCGCAAACAGAACAATGTCGGTGGTGGTCATAACTCTTGTTCTCATCTGGACTTCGTCAGTCAGATTATCGCTAATTATCAGAATGGGTGGTCTATTTAACACGGCCAGACCGTCGCCTCGAAAAAAAACATTTCTATGGTTCCATTTTTTCTTTTGGTGAACATTTCTGATAACATAGTTTTATTATCGCAGGCCAAAGATGTTCTTGTCAAAAAAATCGGTCAGTCGCCACCTCGTGTGCTATTTTTTGACACAATTAATTTTTCATATCTATCCAAAGCCCTTTAGTTCACCTGTTTTTTGTCAATTATCAAAATAACATTTTCAATTGGAATTTTTCTTTGGCTAGTCGGTCTGTGGTTTGTTAATCAGATGTTTTCCCGCACCAAGCGGTTTGTTTATGTATCCCCGATAACACAGCTCGTCGCCAGAACACATTCGATTCCTTTATCCACTTAGAATTTTTCTGTCATTGTAATGACACTCTTTTCGCCATTTGTTACTTATCAAAATATCCTTTATCCATTGTCTCTTAGTCGTGGGTGTTCTACTTATCATCCACGTTTTGGGTCTCGCCTCTCTTTTCCTTTTTTCCTTCCTTTTTCCTTTCTTTTTTTTTTTTGCCTTGGTAAATGGTGCCACATAGGGCCCAGTGTATATATATATGGCCCTGGGGGAATGAATATAAATAAATCGTCATCTCTAATGGTTTATTAAACACCATAATCACCGTTAAATTGATCTAACATTTCCCAAATTCTCTAAATTTTTTATTTTGAGAATGAGTTTCAAATTTTGAAAATGTTCGCATTTTTTAAAAGCACGAATTATTGGAAAAGAATGTTTGCTTTTTCTAAAATATGGCGAAAGTGAAATGCATCATGGTGCACTTTGTCTCACAGACTGTGGGCAACAGATGCTACTATACCGTGCAATCGATAAATTAAAAAACAACGCTCATGCGTGAAATTAAAAAATATAAAATGGCGACAATTTACCCATCTAATTTTAAAATATATTTATATATGAAGAAATATGTGTCATTGTTTATTATATACGATTTGATTGGAAAATAATAAATCCAAATATTTCTTGTTAAATGAAAATTTAATATATAATATATATATATATATATACACAATATATTTATATATAAATATATATATATATATATATATATATATATATATATATTTTAAATTTTTATTTTAAATTTAGCCGACCATTTGTAACGAATTTTTTATATATTCGAAAAAATATATATATTTTCCATAATTATGATATCTTTTATGGTCGCATAAAAATAAATATCATTTAATTTAATATATTTCATTTATATTGCGGGATATTTTTTAATATTATATATAAATTTTATAAAAATAATAATGTAATATATACAATAAACATATACACACATTTATATATATATATATATATATATATATATATCACATATATATATATATATATATATATGTGTGTGTGTGTATATACGCATAACATATATTTCAAAAATATACATTATATACATATTACAGCTAAGAGAAACATATTTTTATGGAAGAATATTTACATTTAAAAAAAATAAATATAAAATAAAATGAAAATAATGAAAAATCAAACTTATGTAAAGTTAATTCTCTCCTCTTCATTTCCTCTATTTCTAAAAAATCTCTCTCTCTGTCTCTTTCTCTCTTTTATATACAGGAAAGATAGGTAGAATCTACTCTAGTTTGGTGATCTGTTGGCCAGAAAAACACGTTTATTCGCCTGAATATCACGACAAAGTGAAATTTCAGTATCGACTCAAGTGAAATATAAAACTCAAAAAATATTTTTTGCTGTTTTAAACATAGAATTGAATTTGGGAATATTAAAAAATATTTTGGCACTGGGAACTTTATTTTAATGTTAGTTATTAAAATTTTTGGTTTTGACAAAACAAAATATATTTTATTTAAATTGTTTTAAAAATTTAATAATTAAGTATGGGCAAACTTTTAATTAATCTCAAAAAATTTTTAATCTTTTTATAATAATATATATATAAATATATATAATATATATATAAATATATATATATATATATTTTTTGAAATGATAAATAAAAAAAAAAAAAATATATTTTTTTGACCAGTTTTTGAAAATGAATTAATTAAAAAAAAAAAATTTATAACATTTTATTTAAAAAATTCAAAAGTCATTTAAACGTATTTTTTCTCTTGTCTCATTTATTTTATTTTTTTGAAATTTAAATTTAATGATAAATGAAAAATCAAAAACAATGAATTAAATATAAAAGATAGTTTTGTTTCATGTCATCTTGATTTCAAAATAAAGTCATACCTATTTATAATCCAAATTTGTTTTGTTTGAAGACAATAGTTCTTGTAAATGTGACTTATTAAAATTAATTTTTAAAGTGTTAAAATTTTGATATATTGCATTTTGAATTTTTTTTAAAAAATATGATAATGTTAATATAATAGCCAAAATTCGATTAGATCGAATCCATCCATTACATCGCTAGTTCTGTGGTTAAACCAAGAAATGATAATAAATGTTTATATATTTTATGAATTGTTTTAAATGTGTCTTTATTCTTGTTTCAAACCTAAATCATAATCAAAAAATATTAGTGTGATATTCAAGAAATTGTATTTAAATGTCTTTATAAATAAATTAAAAATATTATTTCATATATTTATGTTTATTATTTTTAAATAAAATATAAATAAATTTTGTAAAAAGTCTTCATTTTTGAAACAGAAGGAAATTTCTTTTTATTTTGAATGAAGAGGGTGTTTACCTAATATTATTATATTAAAAAGAAAACTTTTTTATGTATATTAAATAAATGGTATATATATATATTATATATATATATATATATATATATATATGGATATATATTTATGTGCATATATATTTTAAAGTGTGTATATATAAATATTTAAAAATATATATGTATAAATATATGTGTGTGTATTAATTTATGTATGTATATATATGTGTGTATATATATAATTTCAAAAAAATTAAATGTTATATATCCGATTTTTATATATATATATATATATATATGGGATTATATGAATAACATAAATGTGTGTATATAATGATAAATATATATAATTAGGTTTTGATATATATATGGATTAATTCTATATAGTTTATAAATATATATAAATGTATATATATATACAAATATATAAAAATGTATATATAAATTTATATGTATATATATATATATATATATATATATTTGCTTTTATATATATAAATATATATATTGGATATTATAAATATATGAATATATAAATATATATTTATATATGTTGTATAATATATATATATTTGAAAATATATATATGAATATATATGTATATATTTATATATATTTTACATATAATATGTATATTTATATATTTATTTATATATTTTTATATATATATTTATATATATATAACATGTATACGCCCATGTATATATATAATATATTGGTATATATATGATATATATATATATATATATAAATATATATATATATATATATATATATATATATATATATATATATATAAGAATATGCTGATTTTAATCCTTAGTTGGGGTTCAGATTTAAAAGTTTTATTAATTTAAATTAATGCGACAGAACCGATTTTTCATTCCAACTAATTATTTTATTACAATACCAACTGGTATTTTAGTTCCTTATAACCCAAAAGATTAATAAACAATAACTTTCCTAGAAAAAAAAAAGAAACAATGTAAAATTTTACATTTCCATCAGATATATATATATATATATATATATATATATATATATATATATATATATATATATTTTTGAATTCAATTCAACATGAATATTGTTGGGATTATATC
>CAHIKZ030002676.1:282500-287500 GCA_903632075.3 Acanthosepion pharaonis
GATATATTGATCTGAAAAATTAGAAGAAAAATTTTAAAAATGAAAAAATAATGTTATTAAATATATATATTTTTACCTTTAAAATTTTCTTATATAAATAAATTAATATTTTAATTTAAATATTGTTTTTTTAGATCAAAATTTTTATTATTAACTTTTTAAAAATTGTTAAATTCATGATAAAAATAAATTATTTACTCTTTTTAGATATTAAATTTATCCAGAACATAGACAATAAAACAATTGAATATAATGAAAAATAAAAAAATTATATATAAATTAATATTTTTATAAAATATTTATCTATTTAAATATATATTTATACATACATATATATATATATATATAGGAATAATAAATTATATACATATATATATATATATATATATATATATATATATATATATATATATATATATATATATATATATATATATATATATATATATATATATATATATATATATTAAATATATATATATATATATAAATATATTTTCGTTGAATATATTAAACAATATAAACATCATAATATATAAACTTTATATTTAAATTTTTATAAATCTTTTTTATATTTTACAAATATAAAACATAATTATATGAAAAATAAAACACTGATTTAAAAAATATAATATGAAATATTTTATATATTATACATACATAATATATATATATATATACAATTTCATACATTTATTTTATAATTATATATTTAAATATATATAAAAATATATATTTACATACTTATTTATAAATATTTGTGCAAATACATACATTTTAAAAAATATTCAAATACATATAAATGCATATATAAATATAGATACATATATATATATATATATATATATATATATATATATATATATATATATATATATATATATGCAATCATATATATAAATACATGAATTATTCATACAAAAACTAATGCAAAGGTTAATGATTTAAATGGCGAGACATCCATCATCGCAAACAATTCAAATAATATACAAAAAACCTCCGAATCCGTTATGAATGAAATGATCCTTGTTTATATAAATTTCTGCCGTATTAGTTCTTATTTTTACTACAAGTTTTCGTCTGTTCCTACAGACATCTTCAGGTATAGAATAGATGTTGTTCTTGTTTTTTTCTCTTAGTAATAAGAGGACAACGAAAATATATGTATTGTTGTATCCGAAAATGCTATTGAAAATGAGTTATTGTTTTTGGAACGTGCAAAAGCAACGCTGAAGTTTGATTTTAAAATTTTAAAGTTTGTGCGTTTATATATAAAATATGGTGATGAACAAATTTTTTTACTGGTAAATTTTTCTGTCAAAGTGGCATGAACTATATTGTTCAATAATTACAGTAATGTCGCACTTATATATATATATATATATATATATCAGTTATTTTAAATTACGATAAACGTGCAATCAATTTACAAATTCATGAATTATTCACACAAAAACAAATGCAAAGGTTAATGATTTAAATGGCGAGACATCCATCATCGCAAACAATTCAAATAATATACAAAAACCTCCTGTATCCGTTATGAATGAAATGATCCTTGTTTATATAAATTTCTGCCGTATTAGTTCTTATTTTTACTACATACTTTCGTCTGTTCTTACAGACATCTTCAGGTATAGAATAGATGTTGTTCTTGTTTTTTCTCTTAGTAAGGACAATGTTTATAAAGTTTTTTTTTTTTTTTTTGTATTTGTAGATACGAATAATTTTCTGTTTGATATATCGGCATGATATTAAATTTACCCTGGTTACATTTGAAGATGTGTTGTGATACACATATTTTCTTTTGTCTGGCAATTTTATATTACTTTTTGTGTAGGGAGACCCTGTTGTTCAGTTGTTGGCTGATGCCTATATATGACTTCTTACATTTTGTACATTTAAGTACATGAATTACATTTTTGGAGTTGCAGTTCAATTTTTTATTTATTGTGAATGTTTTTTGGGGGTTTTCAAAAGTGTAGGAGTTTCCTTCTATAATGATGTCACAAACCCCACATCTTTTTTTGTTGCATTTTGTGACTCCCTGTATTGTGTTGGTAAAATTTAGATGAGGTTAATATGCGTTTTAGGTTTCTAGATTGGCGTTTGCTCTCAATTATTTTGGTTGTTTTTAGTATATTATTCACTTTATTATTCTTGCTAAGTAGGTCTAGACTTTTTGTAATTTCTGTGAATATTTCTGGATTGTTTTTGTTGTGCGTTGAGACATATGCTAGAGTTGGCTCCATGTTACGTTTCTTTTTATTTCTAAGTTAGTCTAGAGGAATTTCTTTCGCGAGTTCAATACCTTTGTTTATTAGTGTTGTGGGGTAGCCTCGTTTTTTGAGAGTTTTATGTAGTTCTTCTAAGCGGATTTTTCGGAGATGTTTATCAGTCACTATTGTACAAATTATACGTGCTAGGGAATATGGGATGGATTTTAGGCAGCTTTGGGTGATGGCTCTTGAAATGAAGGTATTGTTGGGTGTCTGTGGCTTTGTGGTAGATATCTGTGATTATGTGGTTGTTTTTATTTCTAATGAGTATATCTAAAAATGGTAATTCGTTAAATTTATATTCTTGCGTGAATTAGATTTTTGGGTGTAAGTTTTGAAGTAGTGTGTGGAGTTGGTTTATATCACCCCATGAGGATTTCCAAAAGATGAAGCAATCATCTAAGTATCTTTTCCAATATTTAGTGAATTGTGTTTTTATATTTGTTCCGTATATATTTCCTCCATCTTTTCATAGAGGTTTTCTTCTAGGTAAGCTAATGTTCGGGTGGCATATGTTGGTGCCATTTTCGTTTCTATCGCAGTACCAAGGGTTTGGATATAGTTTTTGTTGTCAAATTCAAAGGTGTTATTGTTTTGAATTAGGTCTTTACTGTCAATAATGAACTCTTTAGTGAATCTCACATGTAGTATTTCTGGATGTTTTTCAATCCAGAATGTGATTGCTTTGTTTTCCTAGTTCATGTGGTATTTTTTTTTTTTTTTTTTTGCTGTTGCTATGTATAATAGTATGTACTTTTTGCCGAAATAACAGTTTCATTTTTGCTTTGACTCCATGTTTTGCAATTATTTTGTAAGAAACTGATTGCTTAGTATTGCATACTTTTTTTTATATATACTAGTGATCATCAATACAAATATACCAGTTTTTCTTTTATGCACTGACAAATTAAATTTAGTTTCTTCGAAGTTAAAATTACAATATTTGATTTCATTATTCCCCTATATGCACAAAATGATACGGCTTTCCGTTGACAACCACTTCTAAATATAGTTCAATAAATATATAATGGAAGATATTTTTTACACAAAATATCCTTGAAAATATGGTCGGGGCTTTCGTATAAGTTAATATGTTCTGTATCGTCAGAGAGACAAATATTTCTGTATCATAAGTAATCACTGATTAGTTACACCCCTTGTTTTTATTTTGTTGTTGTTGTTTTTTTTTGTTATTGTTTTTGAGTCCCCGTGAGAGGGAGTATCATTAGGGACAGTTGATGAATATAATTAGTGAAATGACTATTTTCGTGTTGCTCTTTCTGTCATTACTAAATTAAGTGCAATGCTTGTACATGAAACATGGTGTCAGAAGTGGGATTACAATCACAATACAAACATAATATACTGAAATGAAACTTTAATTCAAACAAAAAAAAAAGAAAAATGTTTACAGTCTCCAGAATATTTTGACTTCACAGACCCTGGAAAATGGACAGCATGGCACCAGAGATTACAACGCTTTAGAATAGCTTCGAAGTTATCTGAAGAATCAGTTGAAACTCAAGTTAGTATGTTAATATATATTATGGGACCAGAAGCCGAACAAATATATAAGACATTTTCTTTCAGGAAAAAGGAAGATGGGAAAAATTTCGACATCATACTGAGCAAAGATGATACATATTTCACGTCGGAAAAAAAAAAGCATAATCAAGAAGCGAGCAAAATTTTAAATATGGACGTAGAAGGATGGAGAACAGATACATACATTTATCAGAGGATTGTATGAACTGGCAGAAAATTGCTATTTTCCTCATAAAAATGACAAGATAAGGGACCGCTTAGTTATTGGACTAAGAAGTAAGAACTTATCGGAAAAAATTACAACTGAAGGAAGAGTTGAGTTTAGAAAAACCTATTGAGATAATTCGTAGCTATAAAGAAGTTAAGAAGCAAATGGAAGAAATTAATGAAAACTTAGCAGATGTAGTAACGAGCAAAACTCAAAAGACAAAACAGCCAAGAGGGAAAAATTATACTCAAAATCCAGAAAACGTGCCTCCGTCCAGATACAGGAAGTGTAACAAATATCACAAGTTTTACAACTGCCCGGCAAAAGGGAAAACGCGCCGAAAGTGTGATAAAATGAACCACTTTGCAATATGTTGCAGCTCAAAGACTGCAAATGTACGTGAAATAAGGAAACAGCCACCAGAGGAATACCCCCTTGCATCAATATACAAAAAGGAACACAGAGAAAAATTAATAGATCCTTGACATGTAAAACTAAAGGTAGATGAAATACCTATAGTTTTCAAAATTGATACCAGGGCAGAGGCGATGGATGCATATTATTTGATTCCGTAATTCACCATTCTGTTGGTTTTCATGAGATTCGTCATTCAATATTCCGACTCATTGCTCCGAGACTGTCATGTATAAATGAAAGAAATTAAACAATCTCATCAGGATTTGAGATACAGATCCAGCCCGATGATATTAAATATCCTGGCCATTCAATCAATTATTCCAAAATTGAGGAAATTTGATCCCACCAGGAATCTTAATTGAATTGGGGCTACAAGGACAATTTCTGCGCCTGTAACAAGAAAAATACGAATAAACGTGAAAGCGACTCCCTCGCAATTTGAATGCAGACTCAAGTTTTAAATGCATTTAAAGGAATGAACTATTAGTAAGGAATTGAACAGGATAGGTTAAGAGCCCAAATCGTACGAAAAAAAACATTTCCGTAAGAAT
>CAHIKZ030002676.1:292500-295000 GCA_903632075.3 Acanthosepion pharaonis
CAGTTCGTGTGTCGCAAAATTTTCCAGAGGAACAAGAACTTAAAAAAAAAACAGCTGCTATCAAATCGTGGTAACCTTTTGAGGGGTGATTGATGAATCAATGAGGAATTTATTCTCGGACAATTTAACATTCACAAATCAAATTAAATACAAGAGAAGGAGAAAGAAACAAGAAACCTAATTAACATGTGTGATTAAATTTATTGCAGGATAATGATTACAAGTGCAAAATTTTGTTGGTAAAAAAGTGATATTTTAAAAAATCGATGTTTGGAAGTTGTGGAGTGCCATGGCCGGCTACATCCTGAAAATACATGACAAATAAACTGAGAGGAAGAAAATTATGTGTTAAAAAATGAAATTACAAGAGAAGGGTATTACACGACTTGTGAGTGTGTGTCGGATGATGCAGCATTCAATCTATTTGACTGTTAATATTTAACAGCCCCCGCCGCATGAGTGATGTATGTGGCACAAGGCCGAGATTATCGTAGGCTCGGCTATAAATATTCCCTTCGAACCCGTATAAACGGGTTCAGGGCCTGTCTACATCCCCGGACGAAGCAGGGAGTTCGACAAATGAACAATCTATTCGACTGTTCCCACAAGGCCTTCTCTCCTAATAGTCCTATAGTAGGCTGAAGAGTCCAACATAGACTCTTTACAGGAGGACACCACAATACTTTGGTAATCATTTTTCTTTACCGTAGGGTTTTTAATTTAATTATTTCACCGTAAGCAAAGCGAAAAGGTCACTGAATTGCAAGGGGGATACCGGGAGTGAAAGATGAAGAGAAGATTAAAAAATACGAAAACCAAATCCTAAACAGGAAATAAACGATAAATCTCTACTTCCGTTCAAAAGACGCGGGAGGATATGAACCAGGCTATTGGAAAATCTTATATTCTCCGATTACTAAATAAAAAAGGATTTCTTTAGTAATTAATAGGTTTCAGATTATCTCATCATGCTGGCAAGGTAGAGAAAGAATCAAAATAAGCAAAGAGATGACTGTATTCCTTAGGTTTGTTTTCCGGTTCTAACGTGACAACGATCTGCAAAAATCTTGTATATCTGAAACATCTTGTTTTCTCTTAGATATTCCTGATGACACCAGTTCGTAACTAGATAATAAGGCATCATTAATATGATACTACCATTTACTTCTGTCTGAATAACAAATCCGTCAGAGTTGATGAAGTAAATCTGGCTGCTTCCCTTGGAAAAGACCTTCAGTCAGAGGTTAAAAAACTTGGAAATGTAAAATCCTCCAAAACAAAACTGCTCTTATTTAACCATCATAGAGCAATTATATGACTGCCCTCAGCATCCCTGACACTAGACTCCTCAGAGCAACCCACTGTGCTTTCTTGGCGTTAGGTTTTAATCTGACTTGAAGTTGAGCGACTATATCGTATCAATAGCTACATGTACTACAAGGAAAATTGGCTCACTCTGTCGTGCCTGAATTCTTTCTCATCAGAGTACATTTTGCACATTTATAAATCTACCATTCCTCCGTGTCTTGAGTATTACTGCGATACCTGGTCTTGTGATCCTGCTATTCATCACGAGGTTCTTGACAAAATCCAAAGAAGGATCCTGACTTGGAATTTCGACGTCAGTCATTTTCTCAACGACGCGACATGGCTTCCCTCTGTCTTTTGTAGAAATATGTTCATGGCAATATCTCTGACATGATTTACCCTCTGGTGCTCCGACTCCATTACTTTATGTGTGCCACTAGATTGAAATCTAGGTCCAAAAAGTATAAAGTTGAAATAACTAAATGCCACCGCCAATATTACTCCAACGTTTTCTTTAATCGCACTTCCCACATTGGAAATCCCTCTCGTTTATTTTCTTCCATAAAAACTAAAATCTTCAAAACATTAAATACAATGTCAATCGCCATTTTCCATGTAGTTGAATCCCGTTCATCTTTTTGGCCTTTCCTTAATTCTCCATATGTTCTTTTAATCGGTATCATCTCAAGCAAGGCGGCACAGACACTAACAGGCAAGTGATTACAAGGTGTAGTGAAATTAAAACCAAAAACATTAACAATGGGTAGAAAGAGAAAAGAGTAATCAGGATGGCAGTAGATAGCGATTGGCGTTGCATTTCAATTTTTGCACATTAAAGTTTGCTGGAAAGCAAGGAGACCGAAGAGAGTGCCACAAACGAGAAGTGCGAGAAAAATTGTCAGCATAGAGGTTACGGTTATATCTAGCAAGTTCAACAGTAAATTGATGAGATCTCACCGCCAGTCTAATATAGCGCTTAATTTCATACAGTCCTTTACCATCGCGATGAGCTCATCCAAACAATTACCATGAAAATGACACACAGGGACAATATTACGGCGGCAGGCAAGTCACTGATGCAGATCTGCCAGATCACGCCAATAATATTGCTGATGCCTCTTTAGATTTCATCAAGGGGCCTCAGCTAAATAGCTACCGCATCGGACCATATTTAGCAGCAATATTCTAAGCA
>CAHIKZ030002676.1:300000-322500 GCA_903632075.3 Acanthosepion pharaonis
AGGCAGACTCTAATAAAAAAAAGCAAAGTGTGTCCTATCGGTCACAATTTTATCTAAAATTAATACGCTAAAAATATTTTTTCATCCCGACTGCTTAGTGAAAAAAAATCTCCGACTGACGGGTTACGATCCTAGCTAGAGGCAACGGACGTCTTTTAATAAAAATACTGAAAGCTGTGAAATAGCAAAAACAGTCTATCTCTGGATGACATTATACAATGAATAAATAAACACATACATATATATACATATATATATATATATATATATATATATATATATATATATATATATATATAAATATATGTGTGTGCCAATGAATGTGTTGTGTTTATATCTCCTCTTGGTGAAAAAAGAGTGGCGCATTTACACAACTAACACTTATTATGAATCGAAATTCCCTTGATAGAGTACAGGCTAGGCAGCTCCTGTAAGACGTGCTGGGAGTACATATGAATCTACCTGATAGTCACATACAATTGCAGCCCACATATTATACATAAACTAATGCTAGCGTCTAGCCTGCATTGTAACATGAATATTCTGAAAATACCAAATACAATACACACGTTGCAAATGTTACGGATATAAAAGCTGCACTTGAAGTACCTTCGATAGAGTATTATGAAATGTATGACATTCTATGATTACTTGATTTGTACTAATCCCCGCATCGTCTCCGACGTCCTGTATAATGTGTTCTTCGTGTTCAGTCATACGAGTGGATCTGGATCTTCTTCGATCCATAGTTTGCGGTTCCACAGCTTCCGTTTCAGGAAGGCAACGATAAACAGCAGCAAAGTTTTGATGACCCAGCTGCAAACACAATCTAATAAAACATGCAGCCTAACGTCGATTATCATTCGCGCGGCCATATGTAAAAAGACAGAGCTTCCTACTCACGATAAGAATATCCTGCCATTTTAAACGGAACAATTCTCAGTTAACTCACTTCTATACACGTTACACGTTGAAGACATAATAACCACAAAGGTACACGAATGACAAATGTAACCTAGTATGCATGGCAACAGTGCGCCATCTACAGTAAATTTTCTTTAAATTTAATAATTCAGACACAAAGGACTTGCTGACATATGTTTATATAGACATTTGTCTTTTTTTGGTGTAAGACCCCCTCACCCCCCAAAAAAATTCAAAATTATTCTTGAAAACCATATATATATATATATATATATATATATATATATATATATTATATATATATGAAACTCAAAGATAATCTTAAGGTTTGCTATATTTATGGGATGAATTGCTTAAATATCATGATTATATAAGATAGGTGTAAATATAAACGATTAACATAGATTAAGTTCAAAATCGATTTAGGCGACAGTCTGTTTCAAATATATGCAATCTTTTGGCCTGTAAAGCATATTTATATATTATATTTATATATATATATATATATATATATATATATATATATATATATATATATATATATATATATAAATATATATATATATATATATATATATATATATATATATATATATATATATATCTTAAAACATGCTATATTTAATCCAATGATGCTGCAAATCAGAGATAAAGTGTTTGTAAATATAAAAGTGAACATAGAAACGCCTCTAAGTGTTGACTTCTGTTTCATGCTAGATGCAATCGGAATGACGATTGCATCTCATCTGAAATGGCACTGTCAACCTCTACATGTCGAGGAATATGTTTCCCTTTTCAAGATATAATTTTTATATAAGGATGTATTTCCCTACATCAAATTGAGTAATTTAGTATATGAGTTTAATTGCTAGTGTGCTGCTGGTTATATGGGGCGTACAACCTTGCATTTGGAAACTAGAATCAATCAGCATGTGCCTTCCAAAATACGATGCTATCTTCCCCCCATGAATATGGAATCGGCTATTGCTCAACATTTAGTTGAGAATATAGCCTGCACCAAGTCGTTTGCAAAAAGAGTGGTTTAAAATTATTCATACAGCCGATTCCAACAATCATTTGAAGATTTTGGAATCTATATATATAGGATTAAGGAAACCTTCTCTTTGCCGGCAGAAAGAATTTGTAAAGTCCCTTAATCTTTTGGGGATATTTTATTTTAACTGTCCCCTCGCTAATTCATTTACACAATTATTTCCCCTCCCTCGTTACAAATATATACACTTGTTTGTTTTTTTAGTGTACCCCCCCCCTCTTTTTTGCTCTTCATTGTCGTTAATATTCTTTTCGTTGATCCAACGATTGTCTCCTGATGAGATGTTGGTTGAAAGGGCCTTAGGGACTTTTAAAATTAAAATCAATACATTCCTTGTTTTTAAACTATATATAAATTTTGTACCTCTAAAAATATATATATATATATATATATATATATATATATATATATATATATGGGGTATAGAATTTAAATTATTTTGGACTGGGATCGATTTGTGTGTTATATATATTGAATGAAATGTGGTTATGGATTTTATTGTTTTCTTTTATTATATTATTTTTGGTCATGTATCTTGGCTTTTGAAAGTTGTAAATCTTTTCGGAAAGGAGATATTGTGAAGAATCCAGGCGGTGATTTATATTTTGATAATATACGAGAGCGACACTTCTAAGTAAATTACTTTCATTTTTTTAATAAATGTGCCACTCGCTAAATCAAAGTTTTGGTTGAATTTATTTCTGTCTATAACTAATACATTTGATAAATTGTTGCTTATAAGATCTCTTCTGTTGATAGATACTTTTTTTTAACATTCCTGCAAGTTTACCCAATGTATTTTGAGGAACACCTCTGGAAATTTAATTTGTATGTACATCCTTCAGACGTATTATTTATGTTGGTATTTTTTCTGATCATTTCCCTAACAGTTTTCATGTTGTTAAGATTGGATGAATTGTTTCGGATAGTCGGTATTATGGAGTTAGTAGCTAGTATTATGTATCTGTTTTATCTATTTTATTGTTGTTAATAATGTTTTCTATTATGTGGTCCTATATTTTATATGCTTTCCTTTAGCGTTGTTGATGAAATGATAAAGATATTGGTTCTTAGCATTTCCGTTAAAATGATGAATATTCATGAATAATACTATATCTAAAAATGTTGAAAATCCAATAACATCTTTGGACTTGTATATAAATACTATTCACAAAATGAAATCATTTCATTTGTCTTGATACAGTGCCTCAGATGACTAAAGGCGTCGGTTAAGGTCAGTTTAAATTTTGTTTACATTCACATTTCCTTTTTACAGATATACACTATCTGAAAATTTAACAAACACACACAAACACACACACATATACGACACATTCCACACTCTACTTCAGAAATGACACCCCAAAATCAAATTATACTCTAGAATATAATTTTAACAAAGTACAATTTTTAGATATGCTTATTAGAAATGGAAACAATCATATAATCACAGATATCTACCGCGAACCTATAGAAGCCAAACATTGTCTTCATTTCAAGAGCCATCACTCAAAAAACTGTCTGAAATTCATCCCCTATTTCCTAGCACGTAGATTTTGCTCAATAATGACTGACAAACACCTCAGTCAAACGCGCTTAGAAGAAATACATACAACTCTAAAAACACAATGAAACCCCACAACATTAATAAACAAAGGTTTTGAACTAGCAGAAAACACCTCTGGATGAACTAAGAAATCCAATAAAACGTAACTTCGAATAAAACCAAGCATATGCCTCAACATACAATAAGAACAAACCAGAATTATTTACGGAAATTAAAGAAATCTAAACCTACCAAATGAAGAATATACTAAAAACAACCAAAATAATTAAAGCAAACGCCAATCTAAAAAGCTGAAACATATATTAAACCAATTCAATATACAGCTGGACACAAAATGCAACAAAAAAGATGTGGCGTTTGTGATGTCATTATAGAAGGGAACTCGTACATTTCTGAAAAACCCACAAGTATATTTACAATAATGAAAAATTTAAACTGCAACTCCAAAAATGTGATCTATGCACTCAAATGCACAAAATGCATGAAGTCATATATAGGCACCAGCCAAGCACTTAACAACAGTGTTCCACTTCACAAAAGCAACATCATCTTACCCAACAACAGGAAACTCTTTGTATCGCAACACATCTACAAATACAATCAAGGAAAATTTAAACTTATTCCAATATACCAAACAAACAACAACACTTGCTTAAAAATTCAAGAAAAAACTTCGCAGACAAACATGAACCGGAACTTAAGCGATCATAACTCCCGACACATGGACGCAACTCATGCACACATTGTTGACCGCTGGTCGGACTGCAGACATACGCACATGCAAACAGGTATCCATGGAGAACAAAATATATATACAACACAGGAAAAATAGATTGCTCACGGGCACACACGTGAGCTCTACAGAACAAAGGAAAAATGTTATATATGTGTATATATATATATATATATATATATATATATATATATATATATATATATATATATATATATATATATAATGTGTGTGTGTATGTATGCTTGCTGTATATATGTACAAAGGTAAAGGTGACGCGCACAGACGATACACAAAAATGGAAATAGAATTTGGCAGTCTCAAGGTTAATGTAGGGATAAGAAAAAAATCTCTCATCAACACATCTGTCATCGCCACTATTCAGACCAAACCAAATGATTTTATTACCACTTAAGCAGAAATTAAATTTTGCCAACAGTTCAGAAATGAGATCAAAGGTCACTACAAATACAGAAAATGCACAAGGAAACATTAAAAGAACATAAGGAAATGTAATCCTTTAAAAATTGATTTTTTTATTTGCCTGAAGGAAATCACGAGTCCAGAGGGTAGCAAAATATGAAGAATAAAATATATTATATACACTAAAACACACACACACACACACACACATACATATATATATATATATATATATATATATATATATATATATATATATATATAAGCTACTTTAGAAATACAGTATTTTAATGACTAAACCATAGAATACTGCTTCCAAATGTGGTTCTAGCAGAGGATGTTTAAGCGCACTCTTGTCTCTGGTGACAAATATTTTTGGCAATAGCCATGTGCATTAGAATGTGGTTTGACTTTGATTTTTTAACTTGTTCGTAAAATGAGTAATAACATGATAAAGTTGCCGTCAGTTTCAATAAAAAAATGAATCTTGTACTAATTATTGCAGATTTCTTTTTCATAATCATCCTCTGAGAATCTCTAATCAATTATTCATGACTGTAAGTAGAATCTATACAAAGGAAAGAATACTGGAGTGAAAACAAATTTCTTTTTGGAATTTTACCGGGAGATATTTCTCACCATTAATATCTTGCATTTTTAATAAAACAAGTATATGAAAATATACTAAAATATTCTCTTTCGTTATAATATAAAAAAATATAAAGAATTGATTTATTTTTATTTGCTATACCGTTCAATTTTTCAATACAGACACTGAAATTGTTTTTTTTTTCAAATAGCATGGCGGGCTCTCCTCCATTATTCAAAATACGATATACATTGAATAAAACCTCACACACACACACAGATATAATTTATATTATTATACCTTATGTACATTGAAACTCATATTATTAACTACGTAGGTTTTTAGACGATATCTATTTATGAATTCGTTTCACCCCAAACGATGCGATAATCCCACTAGAAATCAGGGGAAGGATAGAGGAAACGAAAAATATATAAATTGTTCAAGAAAAAATAAGATGGTGATTGACGTTGCATTTAAATTTTTGAAGACTGTAGTTATCAGGGAAGTAAGAAATCGGCTGTGTGTTCCATATGCAGAAAGTTCGAGAAAAACTGTTAGTGTAGTAGTGGCGGTTGCCACTAGCTATATAAACTGTAAAAAGGGGAAACGCAGTTGCCAATATAGTACCAGGCTTAAATTCATGTAGTCGGGTCACCGAGGAGAAAAGGCTTGTACTGAATAATGGTAACGGAATCACACACACACACACACACACACATATATATATATATATATATATATATATATATATATATATATATATATATATATATATACTGTTTGCAGCATGGCCGGCGTTTCCCGTGCTTGATTTAAAAATCGTACGACTCATACAGCAATCGTTATCACTTGACTTAAAAATTTTTGCCCTTCCTTGCCTTTAAAGGAGTGCCCTTTGCCGTGCTGATGTTGATACATGCCTTACTTCTTGCCTATCTCACACTGCGAATTTTTTCTAAGCTCTATACTAAACATTATATCTGTTACGAAAAAATAACTAAACAAAATAAACACAAAACGATCAGCTTTAAAAAAGGACTCGTAACTGGAAAAACGGAATGAAAAAAGAATATCATATCTGTCATCTAACTGACTTTAATTTCCTGTAGATCGTTGTAGAAGCTCATCAACATAATGTGCGTGGGATTAGTTATAGTGAACAGATTTTAGATGAAGAGCAAATATTGTGTTGGATACAAAAATTTTACCATAGATGTTACTTCAAACTAAGGACGATTTGTGACTGGATTCATGTCTTTCATCCTAAGAGCAAGTTTCAAATGTGTATGATCGACTCTCTACTCCTCGAACCTCTGCAGCAATCGTTAACCATTCTCCGCCACAGAGATCGATTTTCTGATAACGTCTCCCAGCCGTAAGAATCAATAACAAAAGATTTAAGATTGATTTTAATAATAATCTTAAAATTATGTTGGCTTGTGTTTCGGAATTTTATCATGTGGCAACTATCCACAAAATAACTGCTTAATTTATCTTTCTACCATTCTAGAAAGCTTCCAGCAAATCTTATTTGGTTATATGTATGGATGTACCTATGTATATAGGCAATTTTAATGTCACGAAGGCAAAATATATCAGATATTGAATAATTCCGTATCAATTAAACCAATGATCTTATGAGCCAGCAGCAAGTGGCTTATTTGTTTGCTCTCCGCCGAATATCTTAACATTTAAGATGTCGATACACCATCGACAGCAAAAATGATGCTAATCAAGGTCTCAATGAAATGTGGTTAATTAAAATATCCATCTTGTTCAGTTGAACCCACAAAGCAAAACAGAATAAGATAAAGGATTGGTTTTCATTAGTAAGCCGCATTTTACTAGAAGTATAAGCCATTTTGCGCCATTTATTCGTATGACGAAATAACAATCACTCCCAGACAAAATGTCTGTTAATCGTTCCAGGAGCCGGCGAAGATATTATTGTAATACTGTCTTCATCAGATTTACTTCATTATAATGACATTCTATTAAAAACTTTGTTTAAATTTCAGGCTTTTTAAACTTTTTTATAGGTTTAAATTACATATTTCTGGAAGTTTCTTTTTAGTAATCGATGCAATTATTTCCGCGATCATTTTCATTATTTTTAAAAAGTTAGGAACAATGAGACTCCAGGGACTGATAATGAACTACATCCGGCAGCAGAGTTTCTGATCTTGAAAGAGGGTTTTTTTAGAGCGTGGAACCCCCTCTTAATTACTGCTGTGGTAGCAGCTACTAAGATCTCAGCTATGGGCCAATAGTGAAATACGTATATATATACATACATACATACATACATATATATATATATATATATATATATATATATATATATATATATATATATAAATATATATATATATATTTATATAAATATATATATATATATATATATATATATATATATATATATATATATATATATACTATAGTAGAGCCCGGCGTTGCCTGGGATGTAACAGTAAGAGATAGATCAAGTATCGACCATCATAAAGACTGAAAAATAAAATTGACAAAGATTATTGTTTAAGGTTGGCGGACACACATGTCTTAATTAGTTTGTTTTTGTTTTGTTTTGTTCTTTTACGAATTGGTCAAACCCAAACTCAAACAAAAACATTGTTTTCAATCGTAATGAGTCTACCGATTGAATAGAATTTTATTATAAACAATTGTCTTGTAAATGGAATTTTTAAAGCATTCTGAATATAAAAATAAAGAAAAAATTGTGCAAGGCAATAAGAAACACTACCTGCCAAAAAAAGTGAAGTTTTGCTGAAATCGGTTGAAAAATGTAGAAAATCCGATTCCATATATAAACGAACACACACACACACACACACACACACTGGGTTTTTATAATAACACAAACAACCTGGGTTTTATAATAAGTATAACTCGATATGAGTTGTCCCCCTTTCATTCTCGTGATGCCTCTTAATCGTGTTTTCAAATTGATTTCATGCAAAAACAATTGTGTTTTTCCAATTTTCGGCGCTGTCAGAACCACCGCAAAGTAATTTTACGTAGTCCTGTGAAGTTTTGTTGAAATCGGTTGAAAAATGTCGGAAATCCCATCCAATATATAAACGAACAGACACACACACACACACACACACACACACACACACACAATCTGGAATTTATAATAAGTATGATATTTTTTTTTTATTAAAGTCATGGCAGAAATATTTTTTTTATATTTATTAACACACCTATAACTAATTTTATGAAAAACTCTAGAAATTCGAGAACATCGGTTTTAGTGATTACAATAGTTAAAAGCACAAGGCTTTGAAGAATGCAAATCATGTTTTTTTTTTTTTTTTTTGGCCAACGTACCTGAAAATCAGCTGTGAATTGTAACATACAAAACTCAATAAAACAAATATATTATTTAGTTTCAAATGCTTTTATTTGTTTTAATTTGTTTTTATGAATATGGACAATATTTTCTGGAAAGCGAAAAATTTTTCAATGAAAATTGAATTTTTAATACAATTATTTCTTATTTCTTTAATTTTAAAAAAGATTTTTAAAAAATGTTTAAATTGAATTTCAAAAAATATTTTAACATTAGTTAAATGAAACATCAACCTTTCAAAATGTCCGAGCCATTGAGATTGTCATTGTCTAGCGTTCTTTGAAAATTGTATAATTTGGACCAATCAGATTAGCCATGGTAATTAAAAATTTAATTTTGTGTTTATAGTCGGTCAGTAATTATCAAGTACGGAAGACCAACCAGAATACAATTTAGTTGCATTATTTGAGTTCAGCATTGTTCTCCGCTGTTAAGCCCTTTTTTTTTTTACGAAACTTTATATGGAGAAGTTAATTTGAGTTTTCAATTTCAACTCGGACAAAAATAAGAAGGGTACCTACAAATAACAGTATCATCTTATGAAATTTAACTACTGCTAAACTTTAATTTATATGATCTTATTTTTATATTAATCTCAGTTATGACATTTTTCCATAAATGAAATATCAAAATTAATAATAAAATGAATGGAAATACAAATAACACAGTAAAATGTAATAAATGTACATAAAATTATAGTATTTTATGTACACTTCTGATGAAAATTTCATAAGTTTACCTAAATTAATTAGATACCTTTTTCTTTGAAATTTAATCTCATTTTTAACAGTCTTATTTTTTTAATTTCTTTATATTTTCCATGAAGCATCGTAAACTTAAAAATGAAAGCTAAGTGCAAAAAAAAAATAAATAAAAAAAAAAAAAATTAGATTCGCTGAAAGTTTTCCTTAAAAAGTAACAAGGTAAATAATTTATTCACTTAAATAATTTCACTTCCTTCCATCCGTAGAAAGAATTACCCTCACGTAAGTTATCTAAACGTCATGAATGTGCCTTTTCGTCAATCGTCAAGCGACGCGAAAGGTTATGACCTGCTTTTTTTATTTTTAAATTTAATTTTTTCGGCGCAGAAGCTAAGTTAAACTTGGTTCAAAATATTTTAAATAAACAGTATAATATCTGTTTTTCTTAAAATCAGTTTTGAAAAAATGATAATTTTTAAAGAAATATCAAAGTAAGATTTTAATCTTTTTTATCAAATCGAAAAAATGATTAAAAATGATTGATTATCTGTCCATTTTTTTTTTGACCAAAAAAAAAAAAATAAATATTTTTTAACGAAAATTTCAGACGTGCTACGAACGATTAAAAATGTAAAAAAATACTCCAAAAATACTTTGATCTTTCCTCTTTAATAATAATATGAATATTAGACGATAAAATTTTGTTTTCGTCAAGTTCGGCGTTTTTTCATCATGCTATCATATTTTTGTTTACATTTTATGGGTGTGTCTTCATTTTTTATTCTCACGATGTGTCTTAATCGTGTGTTTTCAAATTGATTTTCTTAAAAAACAACTGTGTTTTTCCCATTTTTTTGGCGCCGTTAGAACCACCAAAAGGTAATTTTATAAAGTTCTGTGAAGTTTTGTTGAAATCGGCTAAAAAAAAATGTGAAATTCAATCCAACATATAGACGTTAGAACACACACACACAAACCTAACGTTTTATAATAACTAATATATGATATATATATATATATATATATATATATATATATATATATATATATATATATATAAATGAAATTGTTTGACATCCAAATTTTTGGCGAAAATCTAAACTTTTTATTTTTAAAATCAGGTGCTTTATAAATGGAATGAAAGAATGAGGACAATGTTGGATAGTCTGAAAATTAAAAATGAGGCCATAATGAATATAAAATATAAAAATTTAAATATATATGAAAGTTTTTTAGGAAGAGCGGAATTGCGATCAACCGAAATGCGAAGGCACATTGGGATATCGAAAATGTATTTTTCAATCTAATATCAAAGTATTATGAAAAAAAGGAAAAATAAACTTAAAAGACAAAGAAATTTAACTTAACACAAAATTTATAAAATTTCAACATTATTTTTTTATTGAATATATTGGAAAATCTTCTCACTGATGAAGAATTTTTCAAACAACATATAAATAATATTCTATATAGAATAATGCTAAAGAATTTCATGGAAAAATATATATATGGGTAAAACAATCCAATTTTTCACGGAAAATCAATCGAAAAAAAAAATTTAATATATATATATTTATATATATATTTTAAGACAGTTAATATTTCTTGGACACATAAGAGACAATTTGATACTGAACGATATATGTTAGAAAAAAAAAAAAAAATATTTTTGAAAACAACGCATGTAGAAATAAATGGGATATAATAAATTATAGGGTTTAGATCATGATATAAATACAAAAATATATATTTAACTGAGAGCTACAAAATTTAGTAAAGTATGGAGAGCCATTATTCAAAAGACATCTCAAAAAAGTAATGATTTTATATAGATAATTATTATTACATGGACGAAACTTAATAAGGTGTTTGACATTCTTTGAAATTTTTTTCAAATCAATGGTACTTAATATATATTATGATGTTGTTGAATGAGGATATTTAATTTCACAAAGTGAATCAATATTAGCCAACGAGAGAACTAGTTGCGATTATATTTATATAGTATATATCGGCGTTGAACTCTCTTAAGCGTTCACTAAATTTTTTATTGCCTTTGGTCTAGTATTAAATAAAATTTTTATCTATATGTTATTATAACAACAAAAAAAAAATCACTGATTATTTTTCGTTTGCTGTCCTTAAGTAGAACCAATGGAAAAATCATGATAAGTTAAGTGTTAATAACAAAATGCAAAAACATTTTTAATTACATGAACCAACACAAATTTAACAAAATCATAACATTAATCATAGTTGTGGGTTAAAACTTTTATTAAATTGTTTGCAATTTTATATTTGTTTGTGACTGAAAAAGCTAGGTGGATTAGGTGAAAAAAAGTATTCAGAAAGTTTCCACAATCAATTTCTCAGTTTAATATCTTTAACTTATTTTTATACTCAACGTCCGCATATATAATTTGTGTTTTTATTTTATTTTCATATATGTAACAAAATGATTTTTTTACAATGCAATTTTACTTAAAAGATCCAAAAATATAGCATAAACAAACATATGACGCCATCAGGTATATATATATATATATATATATATATATATATATATATATATATATATACACTGCGTGCCAAATTATTATCGAGATAACTTTTTTTCTAATATTTCAAAAACCGTCCAATCAATTCACACAAAATTTTCACACAATGTTGGCAACACTGACCTGCGCAATCACGGAAATTTTCGTACTGATCTGCGCAATGTAAACAAACTGGCGCCATATTTGTTATCAGCACGGTGATTTGAGCGTGCCAAATTATTAGAAAGGTTTAGTAAAATTCCCAGAATTGAGCAAACAAAACGTTTATTAATGTTGCACATGAATGTTTATGATCAAAAGAAGCTAATAAATAAGATAATCAAACAAATAATAACAGATACAAACAAAGGCACAGTTTTAAACAAATTAATAGGGAATGTGCTTTCCCTGTTTTGAAATTACTTGAAGAAGTCGACGATCCATAGAATTTGTTAATTGTAGGATGTCATCTGCTGTAATGCCGCGAGATATGTCAAGAATTGCTTCCCACAACTCAGCGTTGCTCCTGAATTGTCGTCCGTTGGCGTACAGTCTTCGCTTCATGATGCTCCAAAGGTTTTCGATTGGGTTCAAATCCGGAGAATTTGCTGGCCACTTCATTTTTCGAGGTCCATCGAAGCCTAACTGTTTCAAATATTCAGTAGTCTTGTGAGCAGCATGTGAGGAAGCATTATCTTGCATAAAAACAATGGCCCTTCTGAAGGCAACTCACCTTTTCATCCACAGTTCAAGATTCCTTCATAAACGCTATGTATGCATCAGCAGTCATTTTGACGCCATCTGGTACTCTCCATGCACCCACTAATGTTTTTCCAATAATACCACACAAGATCATTATGCCTCCACCGCCTTGTTGGCGTCTCAAACACTGATGGCGATTCTGTCCGTTCATTACCCAGCCTTTGCACCATCTATCTGGCCCATCAAGTGTTGCTCGAGTTTCGTCTGTGAACAAAACTTTAGAGAAGTCAATCTTCATATTATCCTCGGCCCATTTCCATCGATTTTGAATGTGATTTCTCGTCAACGGAGGCTTCGATACAGGTTTGAGTGTTGTTGCTATTTCCCTCAGATACCGACACTGAGTACTTTTAGACACAGTAGAAACCCAAATGCGACTGAAAGGCTCATGAATGGTAAGTCCAGGCTTCTTCGTGGCCTCTCGTTTAAGTCGTGACATGAGACGACGTGAAATAACCCTCGGCTTGCCTTTATCTGCCTTTTTGCGTACTTGTGTTGGTTCGACGGTGGACGTTTTCCCTGTTTAATGAAACCTCCCTATCATTTTTAGAAATTTCTAGGATAGATTTACCTTTTGAGAGTTCTGAGATGATAATTTTTTTTTTTCAGCATCACTTAAACTGCTTTTTTACGGCCCATCTTTTCACTAAATTCTTACACTTTTCTAATAATTTGGCACGCTCAAATCACCGTGCTGATAACAAATATGGCGCCAGTTTGTTTACATTGCGCAGATCATTACAAAAATTTCAGTGATTGCGCAGGTCAGTGTTGCCAACATTGTGTGAAAATTTTTTTGTGAAAATTGATTGGACGGTTTTTATAATATATTAAAAAAAGTTATCTCGATAAAATATGCTATTCTCATAACAAAATATCTTCAGTATTTTCATATATAAAAATGAAAATATATTTTAATTGCAATATATCAGAATATGATCTTATGTTTAAGTTTTATCAATCTTTTTTTATTGTTCCACCACAAGCAAGGCGACAAAGTCACTAGAATTCAAGGGCGTAATAGTGAAAGAGAATGGGAAGCTTGAAAATGTGGCAGAATCGGACAAAAAAGAAACAGGTGTACAAAAAGAAAGATGGCGGGACTGACGTTGCATTCAAATTTCTGAAGATTGTAGTTATCAGGGAATCGGAAGGGAGTTTTACGGGAGGGAAGTGCGAGAAAAGAAACTATTAGAATTAAAGTGGCGGTTGCATCTAGAGGGTTTACAGTAAAACGGAGAGACCTAGTTGCCAATCTAGTAGCACGTTTAAATACATCTCGTCGTGGCACCAGAGAATAAAGCTCATCTGAGCAGTTGCAAAGAAAATATTTTTTAGAAAAGAGAAAGGGAGGCACGTCACGTCGGTGAGAAAGTAAGTGAAATCGAAATGCCTTGTCAGGATCGATTACATTATAAACCATTCTTTAGATTTTATCAAGAATATCGCGATGTACAGCAAGAGCACCTGACCAGATATGACAGCAGTATTCAATGCCCGGTCGAATAGTAGATTTTAAATGTGCAAGATGGAAAAAAAGGAACATTTTTCTAGCACAACACTGAAGCAAAGTAGCGCGAAGCGTGATGAATTAACCTTCGCAATTTAACAATGCTCAATTAATATTCAAGACGTAAACGATTAAAACTCTCGACAGATACCATTTTGGTATCTTTGAGTTGTTGTGACATCTTGAATATTTATTGGAGTTGTTTTCCTTTGCAATCTACTAGATTGGCTACTACAAAATTTTAGATATACTTTCAATCTCCAATTCTGATAGAGCCAAAATGTGTCTCCGTGGACTTGTGGGTGGTGTATTGGTTCGGTGCATAATTATCCAGCGTTTTTAAACAATATTTATTATGAAATAATAAATATAACAATTCAACAATAACATTTTTAAATGATTATCCCGGAGCGTATGATTATCGACACTCGTTTTTATAACCTGAAAATAAAATATCTTTTTATTAAAAAAAAGTAAACAATACAGCAATTTTATGAGCAAATTACTCGCCTTTAAAAACGACTGATAATTATGCACCAACTCGATATTATTTTCCACCCTATGACCTCTTCCACTTAGACGAAACTTTGCTAGACTCTTGATATTATTTCGATATCACCATGAATAGTTTTCAGACTAACTACATTCCTTAGTTCTACAAGTTCTTACATTTTCAGCTGAGACACGCCATGCGATGAACATTGTAACGAACGACACTCATTCCCTTCGTATTTCATTAGTGAGATGGGAGTTCCACTCGAACTGCTTCAATCTTACGAAACGCTACTCTGCTGAAGTGACATCCAGTAGGATTCATCTTTGATCACTGCAGTCTTAACACGTTCCTGTCTCGGGTTAACCATTATCTTCCCCGACTTACCCCCTATAAAATGTGCCTCTTACATCTTACATTTTATTTCTCTTCCAGAAGTTGCTATTTTGTCTTTTACAGTGTAAAGATTAATTAAATAATCACAATCTGATTCGCTTTTTAATCCAGAGCTAGTGGGTAGAGAGAAAATATTCGTGCTTTTCCCAAGGACGTTATTGCGAAAGATAATACAATGGATTACATCGGTTTTTGAACTCGTCTCGCCGATTTCGCGCTATTAGTCAATGACAATTGCAGTAACTGCACGTCCACTAAGACTATGTTTAATCCGTAATCGTTGTAGTTGTGCCGTTTAGCTTCTCTATAGTTTGAAGAAATGTTGATCTTATTAGCTATTGATTACGGCAAAGCAACTTACAATAGAGTCAGCACTGTCAATTGGATACTGAAGCAAATCAAGGATTTCTCACTTAAATAAAAAACTGTGCCCAGAACTTCATCTTTTTTTACACCTCTACATATAATATCCTGTTCTTTCAGCACATGTAGCAACGTCGTCCAATGGGGCTCATGCAGGGTGTTTCACAATTTTTTAAATAAAATGATCATGCACAAATCAAGGACCGTAAATGAAAGAATAATGAAAATTACATTTATTGAACGTTAAACGCATAACATTTTAAGATTTGCAACCATTTAGTTTATAACATGTTCCAGTTGTCCGGCTTTCAGTTGATGTCACAGTTCATTGCAAAGTTGTTTATAACGCGTATACATTCGTCCTGGATGATCGCTTGAATCCTTTCAGTGATGGCTGTCTTCAATGAAACAAATGTGCGAAGGTTTCCCTGGTAGATGTTTTCCTTGAGAAGAAATCCGGGGGTTCAGGTCAAGCGAGTGAGCTGTTCATTCTAGTTCAGCTTTGCGACTGAAGAGACGATCACCACAATTTTCACGGAGCAATGCCATAGTAACATTAGCATTGTGTGGAGGAGCACAATCTTACTGGAACCACTGTTCTTCCTCATCAAGGTCCTCACGCTCTTAGAGCTCTCCTCATTTGAGAGTCTGACGCTTTGTTTCAACAATTAAAAAAAAAAACTTTTACGTTTATTCAGTCTTTTTTTATGCCAAATCCTTTGGTGATGACAGCACATGTTTTAGTACTAGCGTCTCCACTCCAGATTAACCAGATCATCTCAGGTAGTTTCCTATGTAAATTCCTTGCTTCTTGCATCCATGCTGGCTTTGGCAATTTGAAGAATGTTAGAATCTGAACGAATTTTCCTCTTATCATCTGCTGTTTCGTTAGATCACATTTACAAGCATCAAAGCGTATCCTCCTGTAGAGACTTCTTTGCTTGTGGATTCCAGTTCAAAATCGTAGACAAATTCAACCGATCATTTTTGTGTAAAACTTAGGCCCGAGATTTTAGTATTAGTATTTATTAACCAATCAGCGATATTATTTCAAAAGTCTTAAAGGCATTGAAATTTCAGACAACTATGTTGTCTGCTAGGAAATTTGATCCATCATTTCTTTACATTTGAATACGCAATATGAATGTATGGGAGAAAATTATAGAGAATTGTGGTCTAAAAACAGTAAAATCGACCTTGTTAACCGAAACGTTCCTCTGTGGCTCAATCGGTAAAAGCACGTCAGGCTATATAACGGTTCCGTATAGGATACAGGTTCGATTTCTGTCGGAGGACACACGTTTTCTATGAAAAATTCCCGGACATTCAGGCCGGTAAATGTTGTTAATGCTGTTTATTATAAACAGAACATTTACTTAAATATCTGTATCTATAAAAAGCATGTATATATATATATATGTCTTAAAATAATTGTTGGACTATCCATTTCAAAATGTGTGATTTTGTATTTACCCAGTATCTTATATAACGTTGTGTTATTTCCTCGCCCCGTGTTCGTTAATTTTCTGCTTTCCTTTTTCTGTCATAATTGGCTAAAACGTAAACGTATTTCCAAGCAGCACTCTGTCATCTTAGAACACTGCAGATGCCCGAGCATGTTTCAGCCGCCCTTACTGAGCTCTCGCTGCCTCATGTAACGCGTAAATTCAAGCTCGCTTGAAAAAGCAAGTATATAAAAATGTTCAAAACAAAATTAAAGAAAAAAATCAGTCCTCTTGGCGCATCGAAGTGTTAGAAATACTCCCCTTGTCTGTTTCGATAGTCCTGCAATATTAGTATAATACGTCTACTTGATGTTTCCTCATATGATAATCTGTGACTCCCTATCTACGTCGGGCATCATGAACACGGACTGATTTAATTTTATGGAGGAGATAAAGAAACTTTTGAACCCTGTTCTTGCTAAGTTTAAAATAATATTTCCTCAAAAATCCATCTCATAATATAAAGCTTCTATAAATTCTATTGATTTTCAGCCTTATAAAATAAAATTATAATACAATCAAATGAACAATTACTTTGTATCGTCGAATAGAATTGCCAGTGTATATTTTATTTCCATTTCAGGGTTACGGGAATTATTTTCGTTATTGGAAGTCGTTCCAGTGGGATAAACAAGTCTAGCCAAACGTAAGCCTGCGTTCGAAAATTCGCTTACACAACCAGAAGAGCGTGTGTTGTTGATGGCTCAGTATTCATTTTTGTTTTTAATATATCCATGAACTCTTCTTCCAAATTTGACTCTTTTGTTATAAAAAGAACAATTGTCGTCAGATGTTGTGCCATTACGTCCATTATCGATACTCCTGATAGTGGCATATTTCATCATATTTTCATAATCAAATCAAATGTAAATAAATGTCCGATCAAAATGAAATCATGGAATTAAAATTGTAGTTTCAGCAACCGTTTTATTTGGAGAAACAATGGCGTTTTTATTTAGTGAATATTTCAAGTGTTCAGTTAATTTTCAAATTTAATAAATATTTCGTGTGCATTGTATAGTATTGTTATATGTAATCAGCAGTGAAAGAAAAAACTTGAATCTTTAAGAAAAAATATTTTCACACAAATATTCTCAAAGAATAGGTTCTTGGTTTGGTTTAGTTTGGTTTGGTTTGGTTTAGTTTGGTTTGGTTTGGTTTAGTTTGGTTTGGTTTGGTTTGGTTTGGTTTACGGCATATCAACCACAATGGGCCATTTAATGACGACAACATTTTTATTGCCGGTAACAATTTTTAAAAAATGTATTGCTGCTAATATTTTCTTGCCAGAATGTATTGCTTGTAATATTTTTTCTTCAAAAATGTATTGCTGGTAATAATGTATTTTTGGCAAACATTTTATCTTCAAAAATACATTGCACGTAATAACCTTTTGCAAAAATGCATTGCTGGTATTAAAACCTATTTTTATATTTTTATAGTGTATTTGACTAAGCTGGGACCCTACCAGGTGCTACCACCCCAGGTCATGGTGGACCTGAGAAGACTATAAGTTAAGAAGTGATACAACGCTCCGCAAAGCATCCTGATCAGAGGCCTTGCTGTTGGATGTAGTATATCGTCTTATCCAGGACGTGGTTCTTGATTTGGTTTATTCTCATTACGGAATTTACACTCCCAGAAAAGCGCCTGCATACGGATAAAAATGAATTTAGTAAATATACAAAAATAGAAAGAGGAATAAGACAAGGGTGTGTCTTCTCACTGTTGCAGTTTTTTTGTGTATTGTGTACTAGTGACCAAGTCAAAATGAGCTAACTCATTTTATAGTTCACCAATAGAAGGGTTAACCAATCAGAAAGCTCAAAATATTCAATGCGACGTGTATAAAGGCAGCCATTTTGTTTTTTCTCTCAAAAATATCTCCACTGCCAACCTGATATCGAAGACGTAAAGAAACTAACAGCCGCTACTTTCTTCGAATCTACATTGCCAACCTCTGATATTGAAGAGATTACGGACTTCACTGGATTCCATATTCAGAGACTACGGCAAACATGGTCAAAAATCACCAGTCTTATTCAACTTATCCAATGCGGCGATTCCGTGAGAATTATAAGGCCTAAGAAGGTTCATTATTGGCGGTCAGAATCTTAACAACATAAGATATGCAATAAACAGTCTGTTAATAGTAGATACGCAAAAATAATTACAAGAATTCATAGATGAGGTAATGAAGGAAAACAAGAAGAAAGGACTAAACATCGACTGCAAGAAGACGAAAGGTTTTCTTAGCGAAAGGAACAGTCGAACGAGCAAATTACGAATCGGAGATACCAAAATCAAACAAGTACAAAAATTTAAACATCCGAGAAATCTTTTAACAGAGAATGGGAAGATCTTCACTGAAACCCGAAGGCGCGTTGGGTTGAAATTTCTAAGGAACATAATGAGAAAAAGATATTGGGAAATCTGATACACGCAAGACAGATTGAAGTCAAGATGGACAGAGGAAAACAATGCATCATACTTAGTGAGCTTTAATAAATGGATGACAGAACTAGGTTTAGGAGAAATAACAAAAAGACAAAATGTATTAAGCGCTACAAAAGACTGTAATGCCATGATTGCGTACATCTTGAAATGACACGCAACTTAGAAGAAAAATTCTCAAAATTTGATTTGAAATAATATTTTAAATCCTCTTTCTATCCCTAGAAAGCAAACAAATTATTTTTGTAATATTTTATATTTTCTCTAAATTTTGCCGATAGATTTTTAAATCTAGATTTGTTCCGATTTAGCCGTTGGTTATTTTCTATAAAGAGGAACCTTAATCATGAAATACGATGATTAATAAAATTAAAAACTGTTAAGTCTTCATTGAACTGAATGAAGATAACACAATCAAGTAATAGAATGTTAATGAAGTCGATCGATTTACATTCCTTTTAGGCAGATACGATAGATATAAAAAAAACAGTTTTTTTCTTTTTCGATATTTAAATTCATCTCCACACCGAGTCAGGATGCGACTCAAGGTCAGTTTGTTTTAATTGTGGGAAAACCAAGTGGAGACACTGGCCACAGGTCAATTTCTTGTCTTAGCTAGTCATAGCTTGTTCTTAGATAGCCATAACCAGTCAAGAGACCATGCTATGGAACAGATCTGAGGATTCTTTCCAAGCATCCCTCACGGAACAGATACTACAACAGCATCACATCCGCTCCAGATTTTTTTCTCTCTTTCTACTGACGAACCGCGGCGTCCATATTTATATATATGGACGATTTCAAGTCATCATCTGGACAGGTGTGTTCATCTCCACAGCAAAAATGCATCATTAAATTTGACTCCTATAGTAACAATTAGAAAATATATTTAAAATAGTATTCTATGTTTTGTTTGTTCAGAATATTAAAAGATTTGGTTTTATTTTTTACTATATTAGTACAGTTCCCCAAGTTGCTATATTTTTAAGTCCATCTTTTGCTATTCAATTACAAAATCTTGATAGGCGAATTACTTCCCTCATTTTACATGTTCAGTTTTTTGCCAATTTTATCATACCCTCTTCCGGATTTGTATCCAAGAATTTCCAACGGTCTTTTTCTAATTCTAAATATAAGTGTATTTATCGTTTGTATTTTACTTGAATCTTCCTCTTTGCTCACATGTTTCGTCCATGTAATTCTAAGCATCTAGCGGATTATCGTTTGCATTTTACTTAAATCTTCCTCGTTGCTCACATGTTTCGTCCATGTAATTGTAAACATCTAGCGGATTATCGTTTGTATTTACTTAAATCTTCCTACTCGCTCACATGTTCCATCCATGTTATTCTAAACATCTAGCGGATTATCGTTTGCCTTTGAAATCTTCCTCGTTTCTCACATGTTTCGTCCATGTTATTCTAAGCATCCTAGCGGATTATCGTTTGCATTTTACTTAAATCTTCCTCGTTGCTCACATGTTTCGTCCATGTAATTGTAAACATCTAGCGGATAATCGTTTTTTTTATTTTAAATCTTTTTCGTTGCTAATTTTTCGATAACAAATTTCGTCCATGTAAAGTTAAACATTAGCGGATAATCGTTTGCATTTTACTTAAATGAAATGTTAAAATTCACATTTTCGTCCATGTAATTGTAAACATCTAGCGGATTATCGTTTGCATTTGAAATCTTCCTCGTTTCTCACAATGTTTTAAATGTTAGGATTAATTATTATCGTTGGATTAAAATTTGAAACAAATTAAATCAAATTCGTAAAAAAATTTAACATATTCGTCCATGTTGCAATCTTAAATTTGCGTCACAATTTCATCCAGTTAAGATTATCGTTTGCATTTCCAACTTAAACCTTCCTCGTTGCTTCACATGTTTCGTCCATGTTATTCTAAGCATCTAGCGGATTAAAGAGTTGGTTTGTGAATTTGTGATAAGTTTTTGTGAGTTCAACAAAAACCAACATATGCTATTACATTCAAGGAAAACAAACCAGCAATTTTCAGAACAGTTTTTAAAAAAAAAAGAATAGCCCTGGACATTTTATTTATAAGTTATGGAATTCGATTTAATTCTGGTGATTAAAAAAGGATTCAGTTCAGAATTCTCTGTAGGTTACCAAGATCGATACGCACCTGATAAAGGCATAAGGCCACAACAATTAAAAATTTATAATATAGTATAAGGAAAATAATGTGAAAAAATGTAAAAATAAATAATAAATATCCTTAAAACCATTCTTCACTCGAAGGAATATTTTTCAGCTATTTATTTTTCAATACAATATTTAAAAAATTTCTCTTATAAATCTTAGTGTTGAAAATATTTTTAATTAAACAAAGCAGTTGCAATAAATGACACAAGGTTTAAATAAATTTAGAACCATACAGTAATGATTTAAGATTCACCATCAAAATAAAAGCTATTTAATAATTCCTTTCAGTACTTTAACATGTATTATTTACAATGTTTGAATGAAAAACAAAATTTTAGAACATTTAAAACTTTTGTAAATCTCTCATTTGTTTCAGATTCAAAAGTTTATAATGAAAATTGATTTGGTTTTTATTTGTTGACATATAATCTTTGGATTTTTTTATGGAATTTTTTGTATATTTTTATTTTAAATATTTAACAATATATTCATTATCAAACAGTCATGCATTTTCGTAGTTTACATTTGATTTTATATGGAAAAATGGAGTCCAAAAAAAAAAAATTTAAAAAATATTGGCGTGAAAACATCTTTAGATCAATATCTCGCTCTATCTCTGAGATGAAAAAATATTTATTTAAAATTCGGACTGTTACCCTCATCTTTATCTACATTTTTTCTAAATTATTTACACTCCTGCCTTTCTAAAAAATGATTGAATTTCGAATGATCAAATCATTTCATCCGAATTCATTTGTAAAGATTAAAATTTCACGTGCCAGCCATGCCTCTTCCGCAGCTGTGGTGAACAGAAAAAAAAAATTTGGAGAGATTTAAATAAAAAAAATATTTTGACATCCAAAAAATTTATGCTTGTTTTATTTATCTATATAATTATGATTTACTTGTATAAACAAAAACATTAAAAAAAAAAAAATCC
>CAHIKZ030002676.1:330000-332500 GCA_903632075.3 Acanthosepion pharaonis
ATATTTATGATCTTGAATTCAAATGACTGACCGGACATCCGTTATTTTTCTGCTTATTTTTTTTATTTTCAAGGAAATGGCACTATGGTCTAGGCCAAAGTCTATTTCCTGTCGCCTTATCTTGTTTTTTTTATTAATCATTTACTCTTTTGAATATATCCTGGCAACTTACCCCTGTATCCAGGAGTGCCTGTTCAAAGTAAAAAAAAATGACAACATATTCAAATGTCCGCTTACATCTACGAAATCCATATAGAATGAGCTGAATGCACACAAGTGCCAATGAAGCAGAATTGCCAATATTCTTTTAAGCTTATAATTCTGAAAAAATGTTAATTCTAGTTTTCATTGTACTCAAATTAAAAAGGCCCTCTTTTTATTTAGAATTCTATCAATAATAATAAAAATAGTTCAAATATATATTTTCTGTTATAAATTTACTTATACAACTGTATGCAAAACTCTCTCCTTTAGACTGACATAAGTACATCTATTGTACGTATTTATCATGGCGTCACGAAAATCCATAATCCAACTATCAACATATAACAACTATTAGAATTCAATCAGTTATGTGCCATGCGTGATACACGCATATGCGATCATGTATATTTCAATTCATGACTGACGTGGCAGATTTTTTCCCGCAGTAGATAGCCATTTATTTCTGTGGTAGACCAGTTGCCTTCCAAGGTCTGTCCTGCTATTTACCCATAGCTGAGGGAGAAGTAGAGGATTCATACCTTTTTCAAAGGTATTAGCACGTAAGTCAATTCAATGGATTCGACTGAATTTCGAACTCGGTTCTTCGATTCCTCAATCCGATACGCTCTCCATTACTCCACTGTGTCTCCATAGTGTACCAATGTACTCTACAACCTCTTAATGCAGGAACAGGAAGAATTCAAAACACTAGAAGTTATTATTATGCAAAATAAAGAAGGCGTATTAAATAAAATACTATATCCACAGGTGTTGCTATTTTCATGTGTGTATAAAATTATTTAATATTCGTAAAATAAAATAATATAACGCAAAATATTTGATGGATTTATTATCTGCAGTCTCGCTCATTTTTACCGTTACACATAGCATGCTTTTTTGGGTGGATTCAATTTTTCAGTTCTTTCTATAAAATACCAGGATCTTGCTTACCACCCACCGCTTTCCTTTCTCTTTCTAACTGACCGCTAATCTTTACCGTAAGCTTTGCGAAATTAGATTCGTATGAAAATTCGACATTTAAAATTAATCATAAGCTCTGTGGTATGATCAGCCCATTCTAGTTTAGTTATATCTATCGAGGGTGTTTTGTTTCGAATCGACTTCATCACGCCAAGCATTACTGTGTGAATATCCTATAAACCTCTTTAAGATTCGTCTTCATTCGTGACAAAGAAATTTAAAATGTTAAGCTACAATTCATCACTTGTGATTCTTTGAAAAGAAATGTTGAAACTGTCTTAAAAAAAAGAAAAAAAAACACTTGAAAAACCTTTCGAGTAGACATTTGGCTTCGTTTGATTTATTTTGCTTTGCAATATCCTGAGTGCTTGTTTTCATATTTTAAGTGGATAGCCACGACGGAAAATGTCTTTGATAGTTGAAAACGTATTCCTCCTTCTCTACTACTGAGCAGATGGTATCGACATTGATATTCAAGTTCTTATCAATTTTCTCTCATCTCAAACCGTCAGAATGTCTACATGATGTCAATCTATTATTGTGGACATATAACTTTGGCCAGAAAGCATAACTTTAAAAGAGTTAAAAAAAAAGTCATTGATAAATCTGATTAAATTATACCCTTGTGATATTTCTGTTGTAAAACATAGAATATTCTGTGTGGGAAGTGAAATTTTAATCTTCTTTTACAAGCAGATAACAACAACAGTATAAGAAAAATAAACCAAATATCGTCCAGCTAGACAAACAGAAATATAGACTTCGGTTAACTTGAAAGCAAATAACAGAAGAATATCGATCAGTTCGTGGGCATAGAATCATAGAGGTACCATATTTGACTGTAGATATAACAGCTAGAGAGTAGTTAGGGTAAATTAGCTTGAGGGAGTCCGAGCACCTTCAGGCTGGTTTTGAATACAGATTATTTCTTCTCAGGGAAAGGTTGGCACCTCAAAACAAGAGAGTTCACTTAACTTTGTTATTTAATGTATAACACTAGGCAGATGGGTCATATTTTTTCTAAGAGCACTAGTGAATGAAATAGAATCAAGCAGTAATTGAACGTGGCACAGCCTAATTTCCTTTCCGTATCGATATCCATTGTACTAAGTGCTCATAAAATCGGAAAGTATAATGATTTATAATGTGACTTGTAGTGTGCGGGACCATTTTCCGACATTTTGCTCTACTGTTAACAACGATCTTCAAAAGTATAAATGCAATGTCAATCGTTATCTTGTGTCTCCTTGATCCCCGTTCTTTTATTATCTTCTATGTATGATTCTCACTCATTAATCTCTTGAAGCCTCTTGGC
>CAHIKZ030002676.1:337500-355000 GCA_903632075.3 Acanthosepion pharaonis
CGATGTAGTGAGACGATTAACGGCTCAGACAGGGACATTCAAATTTGGGCCGAGTTTGTTTTATTTTCTTTGGCTTGAATATGCTTTAGCAACGCAGAAATCCATTGCCGCATCTCACTTATGGGTGAAAACGCAGGGAAGTCTGGGCCCTCTATCAGGTGTTGACAACCAATGGAGTAATGTCAAAACACTGAATTCAAAAACGGAATTCGTCCTGGCGCACATTATACAGGCATTGAAAATATTAAGAAAATTACGATGTACTGCGCGCTTACTGCGACATCACGCTGAAACGGCGATTCGCGTACGATCACCGTAGTTGATACCTGGTGAGTAACTAGATGGATGACTGCTTGTACGGATGATGTAATATATAATGGTTTGGAATAGGAAATGGGCGTGTAGAGTTAAAATTTCAGTTAGGTTCGTCATATTTACTTACTAGCAGTAGAGCCCGGCGTTACCCGGGGATGTAACAGTAAGAGATAGATCAAGTATCGAACATCATAAAGACTGAAAAATAAAATTGACAAAGATTATTGTTTAAGGTTGACGGACACGCATATCTTAATTAGTTTTTTTTTGTTTTTTTTTTACGAATTGGTCAAACCGAAACTCAATCAGAAACATTGTTTTCAATCGTTATGAGTCTACCGATTGAATAGAATTTTATTATAAACAATTGTCTTGTAAATGGAATTTTTAAAGCATTCTGAATGTAAAAATAAAAAAAAAGTGTGCAAGACAATAAGAAACACTATCTGCCAAAAAAAAAGAAGTTTTGTTGAAATCGGTTGAAAATGTAGGAAATGCGATCCCATATATAAACGACACACACACACACACACACAAACAACCTGGGTTTTATAAGTATAACTCGATATGAGTTGTCCCCCTTTCATTAATGCCACTTAATCGTATTTTCAAATTGATTTCGTGCTAAAACAATTGTGTTTTTCCAATTTTGGCGCTGTCAGAACCACCGAAAGGTAATTTTACGTAGTCCTGTGAAGTTTTGTTGAAATCGGTTGAAAAATGTAGGAAATCCGATCCAATATATAAGCGTACACACACACACACACACACACGCACAACCTGGGTTTTATAATAAGTATGATGCATAAATACATTTGGGATATATATTATTCAACCTTTTTCGCCCTGCCCACAGTTAAAGGTTAATGAGTACTACTTGTATCAGTAAATCTTTAATATCCAAAGAATATTCTTGTGTTCTAAAATACTTTCTGGCTTAAATAACAGGGAGAAGCTTGATAAGCCGTAAAACGCAATACAAACAAAATGTGGTGTCGGGTTGCGAATGATGATCTCGAGGGAAGTGGAACAAAACATTGAGAAGGAAAATAGTGTTTCTTTTATAATTCGTAAATCATCGAACAATTCAATTTCAGATGTTCCCAATGTAGTTTAATAATGTCTAAAACTTGAACTTTAAACTTGAAACCATTTTTTTTATTACCTTTAATTTTAATAATGTTTTGCCGTCAGCAGGTAAGCAGAGTATATATTCACTATAAAAATATTCATGCGGGTTCTCTGAATAATGATTTTGCACTAATCTCCAGCGTGTGACGTTTTGAAAACATTACTCTTCACAAAACACCATGAAAATAAAAGACAATGAAACCAATGTTATCAAGTTTCTCCATCAAATAAAAGCGATGCTACGTTCTTTTATATCCACAGAAGGCCGGCAAGATCTATTGATAAGAAAATTATTTTCTGCAAAATAGAAACACGCAGAAAAATTTAGCTGAATCAAGGTCACAGATTTCAAATAACGATAGAGGAAAAGCAAATAGACACTGTTTCATAATTTCTACTCACGAAAACTCTACAATTTCTTGTTTTGCTATATTTTTTTTGAATATATGTTGTTAATTGGGGCAAAAATAGCTTGTTAATTTTGACGCCTTACAAGGAAAAATACTCGTTTTTATCTTATTAGATAATATTTCTTGTATTCCATAAGTATGGTTGATGATAGCCTCCAGAAGTACGAGGGTCATTCAATAAATAAGGTGAATTTTTCGGTATAAGGACTTCTAATACAGATCGAAGCTTATCTTTTTTTTTGTTTTACTTCTTTTTCACATGGATTTAATTTCTTTTGCAGATTAAAAAAAAAAAAAACATTGAGAGTTTTGGCGATTAATAAAGATGGCCGACCAAGAAGCATGCTCCAGGATTGAACAGCAGTCAGTTATCAAGTTATTGGTTGCTGAAGGGCGCAAACCAGTTGAAATTCAAAGGAGAATGTCTACTGTGTATGGTGCCACATGTTTCAGCCAAAAAAATCTCTACAAGTGGACTAAATGGTTTAAAGAAAGACGGAGCAGTGTTGAGGATGAAGACAGGCCTGGGAGGCCTACAGAAGTGAGGTCTCCTGAGGTGATCGAATCAATCAATGACCTCATTCATTCTGACAGAAGAACGAATGTGAACTGCTGAGGCAGGTCAAGAAAGACATAAAGAACAAACGCAGGGGTCATCAGTCAGAAGGAGTCATCTTGCATCATGACAACGCAAGGCCTCACACAGCAGCTCAAACGGTGCAGACCATCAACGAGCTGGGCTGGGAACTGCTCCCTCATCCCCCTTACAGCCCAGACCTTGCCCCTTCAAACTTTCACCTGTTTGGTCCTTTTGAAAGCGTTCACGAGAGGCACGAAGTTTAAAAAGTGACGATGAAGTCAAAAGTGTTGTGAGCGACTGGCTGAGACATCAGTCCAAATTTTTTACGCTGAGGGAATACGGAAGCTTGTGCACAGATGGGAAAAGTGTGTGACAGTGCTGGGAGACTACGTTGAAAAAAAAAAAAAAAGTAAGCTTCTATCTGTATTAGAAGTCCTTATACCAAAAAAAATTCAACTTATTTATTGAATGACCTCGTATAATATATATATATATATATATATATATATATATATATATATATATATAAAAAATTATCAAAAATTTTTTTTATTTCTGGAGTTTCTTGAAGTTGATTTACGTAAATTATCTAGAATTTTATATTAGTGTTTTGATTTTTATTAACATATCTTATAGTTATATTAGATCCTTTGGTATGATTTATAATAACCACTATTCAGGTTTAAGGTTACATTGAGAACTTTTTTTGTTAATGGTCTTCTTTTATTTAGTTTCGTGATCTTTAAAAATTTTTTCCAGTTCTTTTTCTTAATCGGTCTATATTTCGTGAACTTGTTTTTATTGCTGTATAATTACACGGTCATCTCAGTAGAGTCCGGTAGATTTGATGAAAAATAAATCTAAGTCGCGATAATAATAGAATTCCATTTAAATTACATGCCTCCCTCAGTCATTTTATTCTATTAAATTACGGGTTATTTTTTGGTCAACAGATAACCATTATGGAAACATTTTTAGTTTTTTTTTGTCATTTTATGATATTAATCTGTGATCGCTAATAGAGCCAATTTATCTTTAGATTGATAGCTTTAATTAGGCAGATTCTCATGATATACGGGTAAACGTCACATATATCGAATAGGATGAATATACATTGATTTTTTCCTTTTTATATTAGTAAACAGTTCTATAATTCTCAACTGCTTTTTTGAAGAGGGTTTTATCATATTTTGGATTTTTTAAAGAATGATTTTTCCTGATTATAACTGATATTACTTTCAATGGGTTAATGGCCAGTATAGGGGTTGATACGGAAATTTGTCTTGTGGTTGTAACTCAAATGAAAGGTCAATTGTTGTTTGTGGAATTTGTGGATTCTATTCATCAATTTTAAGTTTCAGAACAGATTTTCTTGACTTCGCTATTGGTGTTGTTTTCCAGAAAATTTGGAAAATTATTTTTTTTGTGAAACCTACCAACTTCTTTTTTTAATGGCTTAATGGCACACAACCGTATTGACTTTATAATGTTTCAGAGTCTTAAAGCTTTGATGATTATTTTGTCAGATTTTTTTCATAGCCGTGATGGGTATGACGATTTATATCCGCGTCCAGTGTAAGACGATAAACTACGTCCAACAGCAAGGCCTCTGATCAGGAGGTTTTGAGGAATGGAATAAATTCTTAATTGATGGTGTTCCCAGTTCCACCCTGACACGGCTGGTAGCACCTATTAGGTTCAAGCTATGGGCAAATAGTTAACCCCAAAACTGATTTATAAAATAGATTTAAATTTTCAGAAAGACTTTAAAAAAAATTATTTGAAGAAAAAAATTTTTAAAGCTATACGGTTTTTAAAAAATATAATTGCCAGCTAAACATTGTTGAGGAAAAAAAAAATTAACAGAAATAGATATTTGACAAAAAAAAAAATATTACCAGGAAAAAACTTTGTCGGCATTAAATGACCCATTGAGGTTGATATGCCGAAAAACAAACCAAATTTTTTTTTTTTTTTTTATCACAGCGATCTCATTTGGAAATTCTTGCTGTAAATCGTTGGTAATATTCTCGAAAAAAATTTTTAAATATTACAGATAATAGTTTTTTCGAAGACCAATAATCGCTCATTACCATGGATATGTTTTGGACTTAGATCCGTAAATCTCAGCATCTAGAAAGTTGTTATACTCGTTCTTTTGTTTCAAACTCATTCTTTTCAAGATATTATTTCCATCTTATTTAAAAAAAGGGTCATCTTATATTTTCTTTTATCAGGAACGAAAATTTTTGTAGATGCAATTGGTCCAATTTAATTGAATATACCATATTCCGTTGATGAATAGGATACAAAGTATAAGTACTTTATAATACCAATAATAATTAATGGAAAATTACATAACATGTAAATATATAAATATAATATATCACAAATGCATTGTTGGTGTTAATAAAAATATTCTCGATGTATATTTATTAATATATATATATATATATATATATATATATATATATATATATATATATATATATATATGTATGTATGTATATGTATGTATGTATGTGTATGTATATATGTGTATATGTATGTGTGTATGTATAATTTTGTATATATATATATATGTATCTAATATATATATATTTATTTAAATATATATATATTTATTTGTATATCTATATCTATCTATATATATATGTGTGTGTGTGTGTGTGTGTGAAAATTGTATATATAAATAAATAAATATATATATATATAATTATTTATATATTATTTATATATAATATTTATTAGAAATTTACTTAAAATGAAAGAGATAGAATTTATATTTTAAATTGTATTTAATTTTTAGCATTAAATTTTTATTTTGCGATTATTCAGACAAAGCCTTGTTTGTCTGACGATGCAAAAGCGTGAAATATTTTTTATAAACTAAACATCAAATAACTACAATATATATATATATATATATATATATATATATATATATATACTGAGAGAGAGAGAGAGAGAGAGAAATTTTGGAGAAAGTGAGATCGCCATCGATGCATCGAAAAGATAAAAGCACATTAAATTATTATCACGTAATTGCATGTGCGCAAGTCACGTGATCTAAATATTTTAGTGTTCTATCCTGGGGAAGGTTTGAAAAGGATAATCAAACGAAGGTTGGTAATGAACGGGCTTTCGTACAAGAACAACACATATAAGCGTAGAAGGTTTAGTCAACTGAAAGAAGTGAGTCAATGATTTCACAATGAATCTCCAATTGCAGAATATCTTACCAACCGCACCGGGCGATGAGATGTGATAAATAGCAGTTTTAGTTAAGGCCGAATTTAATCTGGGGTATCCTGATATGTAAGGATTCTAAATCAAAATTCCCCGTAAACCCTGTTTATAAAGAAAAATCTAAGGGTAGCCTTTTCGAGACGAGTCACTGCCTTCGACGAATCTCCGACTGCAGACCAACATACAGTATTTACTACTGTATTTATGTGAATCGACATACCCATTATCGTCCGAAGGTATGCTAAAACACACACAGGCGAATGAATCTTTAACTATATTTCATTTTTTTTTTTTTTTATCGTTTTAAGTTCCTTTTATTAGACGACTGATCAAACAAATTTTAAAAAATAAAAGCGATGGTCGTCAAATTTTTAAAAGTCATAATGATTATATATATATATATATATATATATATATATATATATGATTGCCATATCACCGTATATATGTATATATTGATGTAATTTCAGATTAGTACTTGAGGTAGGATAGTGATGTCTCGTGTTTTTGTCAATAATTAATCAATTAAATCAGTGCAGGTAATATCAGAGATGTTTGATGTTAATATTCTTTTTTTCCGAACAGTTAACCATAATTCGAATATTAATGCCAAAAGACTAGAGTGTTCTATTTGGGTGATGTTTTATTTTGTTTTTTGTCTTCTGGTAATATAAAAGTAGAATTTTTTAATTAGAACTCTATTTTAAAGATTACAAAATTTGTATATTATTATAGAGGCATTGGCAGAATGCGAAGAAAAACAAGAAAAGAAACTTAGTTCCAGCGATTTATCATGTGCTGTGGTTGACACAAATAAGAACACACACACACACAATAATGCACAAAGGTGTATTGATACATGAGGGGAAGGAAAAAATATTCCTGTCTAATTCAATTAATATATGTTGAATGACGTGATCCTTATTTAATGATGTTGAATGATTTGATCAATATAAAAACTGTTATTTAATTTTTCTAGTGTATACGAAAAAGTAACAAGTATTTTCGAAGATCCATGTCTTGATCGTCAGGCTGTAATTTTTTTCCTTTAAAGTTAAAACTTGAAGACAAAATAATTGTTTTAGACCGAAGGTTTTTTTTTTAAGAGTGTTCTATTTATTGACGGTCGAAAACAATGAACCTGCGAGTCGCAACGACCAAAAGTTCAAAATTTACAGTGAGAATTTTATATGACGATGAAAACATGGATCTTCGAAAGTACTTTTAACTTAAAAAATATCTGAAATACAGAAACATCTGACAACAGTTTTATAAATGAGGATCACTTCATTCAATGGATTAACAGTATTTTAATGCATACATTATGTTCATACGAGCGAAATGATTTCGCCATGAATCGCATTAATATTGCTGATTGATTCTATGTATGATTATTTCATTATATATAAAATATTTTTAAAATATATATATATATTTATATATATATATATATATATATATATATATATATATATATATATATATATATATATATAGGTTTTCAAAAATTTTTTAAAAAAATTTGGTGCTGGTTTCTTTAACAAAAAGGATAAAAGTCCATATCAATATGACATGACACCTACATCGTCCCCGGCAACTAGTTTCTGTCTATGGTGTTATTTTTCAAGTGTACGATAAAGGCTTGATCTTCCTTGATCTATAGTGAATGGTAATTATTTCAGCAACGCAAAAATAAATTTTATAAATTCTAAAATGCAAACTGATACAACAGTCAGATTTCGCGTCCATTGCCATTCGCGTGGCCATATTTTGAAAATCATATTTGAATGCTCACGATATAAATGTCCTGCCATTGTTAAAATTTGAAATAATTCAGTTAACTCACAGTTACAACGATTGAACGTTGAAGACAGACTATTGAAATGTACACGAATGACAAAAAATTAACCTAGTGTATTTAATAACACAGCGTCAGCTATAACTGTAAAAATTCTTTAAACATATTTAAAAAACGAAAAAAGATTTAACGGAGATATGTTTATATGGAATGTTTTCGTTGTTTTTTAACTTCTATTTTAAAAAAACAAAAAATATACACATTTTATATATATTATATATATATATATATATATATATATATATATATTGTTGAAACTTGACTAATGCATGGAATAATAATGCAACACAAAATGTACTTAGAACAAAATGTATTGAAACAAGAAAGTGTACACAATATTTACATATAGTCTTTTGTATATTCCTGGTAAGACCGTTCCTGGAGAATGTGTTGACTGAGTCGCAGTCGGGCAGAGTCTCTGGTTGAATCTCTTGATTCCTCCCTCGTCTTCCCGGTACCAACCATATTTATATGGTCGGTACTCCCACTATGCAAATTAGGTGGATCCTACCACAACATATATATTGCACTTATAATAGTGCATTGGGATCATAATCGATACCCAAATTTGAACAGCGCCTTTAAACACAGGTTTTTCTTTGACTCTTGAAATAGCAAGTAATAAAATAACATATTATTTATGTATATATGAGAGATAAAGTTCTGACTGCTATCTGATTTTCAGTGTAACGTGATAATTGACAGACGCTTACTGCAGAGTGTAACCCGAATAGTGACTGAACTTTATATATATATATATATATATATATATATATATATATATATATATATATATATAGTAACTACAAAATAAATCCGTGGGTAAAGAATCCAATTGGATCCTAGTAACATAAAATATTAAAGCTGATCCACAAAAGAGACCGCGATGTCTTTATACAGAGCTATATGAATGAATAGTCAAAAAATATTTGTTCCTCATGTGGGGAATAAACTATTTCGGCAAACGTTGAAAGAGGTCGTCTGTCTTTTCAACTCTGAAATGGAAGTTCCACATCTGATTTTAAATATATATATATATATATATATATATATATATATATATATATATATATATATAGGCAGCGTATATGCCTTGTCTTGCTCATTTAGATACGCCACTATCTTTTGCTGTTAAGGTAGTTGTCTGTCTTTGACATTTTTCTTCTCAGTTTATATTTCTTTTTCTTTCTTTTTTGATTTTTGGAGTTTGGTCTTTATTTTCTTTGCTCACTTGGTGTAATTTTAGATTTGTTTTACAGTTACTTTGGTTTGTTGTTATGTACATAATAGTTTTGTTCTAAATTAACGGAGACTATTCTATACATCTGACTCTATTTTTCAGGCATGCGAATTCACGTAAAGTTTGCTATTCTGTCTGTTTGATTGGTAAAAATGTTTTATTGACTGTTATCATGTTATGGCTAACATTTGAGTGAACTATTAACACCAAATCAAAGAAAATATATTGACTCAACGGTTACCTTTGGACACAAGCGCAGATCTTCCCAGGCACAAGTGAATCTATCTATCTATCTATCTATTTATCTATCTATCTATCTATCTATCTAATGGCAGTTTATGCTTTTTCGATACAAAAAATATTTTCATCGAGTGGTTTATTTGCTGTGTATATATGCGTGTGTGTAAATATTATGTTGCCAACACTGTCAAATCAAAATTTCTTTTTCAGATATTATGCCAATGTATATAGAGAAATATGGATTAAATCATTGCAAAAATGAAGCTTGATTCTTAAAACTAACGTTTACTTTGATCCAAAATTAGTAGATAACTAATTATAATCCCAATCCAGTAATTGAAATCATATTTATAAACAACAATTAAAATCGTATATAGAATTAATAATTGAAATTGTATGAAGAAACAATAATTACTCTCGTATAGAGAGATAAAATCTGCAATATTAAACTTCATATGGCTTCCAGGAAAACAAACCTGGAAAACTTGGTGAAAGTCAGATCAAATATTTAGCAGATAATTAAATGCGTGTGAAATAATATTAAAGGATGGACAACTAGGAATTTATAGATAAGTGTAAACTATGATATATACCGACATGCTTGCAGACAGGAAGATAAAAATGCCTTCAAGAAAGACATTAAATAAATTCTTGTTAAAAGAGATGAAGGCAAATATTTATTTTCTTTTTTTTTTTACATCAGATCTGTTGTGATCGAGCCACAAATTTAAGCTCAGGATAAGCCTGCAAGTTATTTCCATTTTTCTAAACTCAAGGATATTTCTAGTATTCCTAGAAAGATTTTAATATACCTTCAGAAATAAACGAAACCCCTACAATATATATTTCTTCAAAAAATAGACACGCACCCTTTCAAATATCACGCTGGGTGGGTTCTCTCTCAAAGAGGCTCCTTCACTTGAACGTCTGTTAAGACTCTAGAGTACCCAGATCTCAAGTGGAACTATTTTTACACCCAGAATCATGCTTGATAGCGAAATTTAGGTCATCTCTGTTTTCTGGGCATTGATTTTGATAACACTTTTCGTAGCTGGTTTACACAGTATGGCAAAATAATTGTTAGATTTGCCTTATTTTATGTAAGGTCTTTTAATTATTTTATTTCAGATTCAAAAGATTTGTCGTGAACGACTCTAAAAGCTTTAGAATTAAATAGCCCATCGTGACAATTTTTTAGAGATAGATCGAATGATAATGATACATAGTAAGCAGCCCTTTTGTATATATTTTATCCTTCAATTTCCCCTCAAAAATATCTAGATAGGCTATTTTAATATTGAAGACTCTGCACGTTCATTTTTTGGGGATTGTCCATAGAACATTTTTAATACAACTTATATATATATATATATATATATATATATATATATATGTCTCCAACACTTAGAGGCGACAGTCTGTTTCATGCTATATGCAATCGTCAAACAACGATTGCATATAGCATGATGTACTGTCCTCAAGAAAAGTTTTATATTTTTATATTAAAATCTATCTCTGATATTGAGCACTTTTATCCCATAAATATAGCACAGTTTAAGACTATATTTCTTATATATATATATATATATATATATATATATATATATATATATATATATAAATATATATATTAATATATAAATTCCATATTTATATATATATATATATATATATACATATATATATATATAAATATTTATATATCTAAATATGTGTGTGTATATGTATGCATATAACGATAAAATATATTTTAGTGTATATTATATTTATGGTTTAATGTGCTCAATATCAGTGATAGAATGTAGGTAAATATAAAGGTGAGATGTTTCAATCAAGTATCTATAATATTGGTTTCTTCAATTCATTCATATAGCAAACCTATATTTTTATATTATATATATATATATATATATATATATATATATATATATATCTGTGTGTGTAAAGAAAAAGAAAGAGAAGTAGAAATGTAAAGATTTTTGCAAAGTCATTAGTTATAATTTATTCTTCCTAAATCTCTCTGCCCATGCGTGTATTTTTAAAATTAAAAAAAAATTGAAAAGATACCCAAATCAAAAAGAAAAAATGATTATACGACCAGAAATACATGTTACACTTGAATACATTTAATTGACAATATTTTGTAAGATATATTTGATGTATTTCCATAAGCAGACCCAATTTAGTACCCGCAACATACACACAGAAAACTTAGAATATACGACTCTACGTTAATGTTAATTCTTGCAACCATGTATGTATTCATGATTGTATGCTTGTGTAGGCAGATTCTACACGACTGACGTCAGGGTAACTACGGATTAATGATTTGTACGATGTCTTGCTTTTCGGAGATAAAATATGAGTTTCAAATTAGCCTGTATTACATGAATAGGAATAGATGGTTGTATATATATATATATATATATATATATATATTATCAAAGATAAATTATCTGGGTTATTTTTTACGCAGGAATACGCTAAGCATTATCTTGCATTCAAAATGAGGGACGATTATAAAAGCACGTTAAACTGTCATTATAAAATTTTTGGACTTGCAGCGGCAATCTCAAAATTTTGTTTATTTTTCTGTTAGGCTTCAATATTGGAATTAGGCACTTATTACACACACAAACATATATATATATATATATAGAGAGAGAGAGAGAAAGCGTGAATTAGTAAACAATGTCTACTACTGCTAAACTCTTCTATGAATTGAGCCCTCCCGGCCATTGGTCTGTTCATTCACAGGACGTAAAAATCCGTCTTCTTCTCTACCGGGTACTGGTAGATCAGTGGAAAATCTGTTGCCAAATCAATCGGGATTCGATTCCGGCTTGAGAAAATTCCATGCCTGTCTACAATGATGAGCTGCCTATTAGCAAGCTTGGCTCGCTAAAACAATTACGGCTGAGTAGCGAGTTCGATCCTCATCACTGGGTTGCCCCCTAATTTCCGCCTTGTGCCACATCTAAGCTACGCTTGGAAAATCACTGTGTGTGTGTGTGTGTGTGCTATACAAATGATGGCACATGTGAGCCATAAGCTTAGATCAACGACCACTTTAATAAAGAAATATCTTAATGTTAGACAGTTTTTGTCACATTTTCTCTTAAAAGGAAAACCATTATACGACGCATGGAAAGGCCCATGATAAAATTCATAATTCTTATGTTGCTATATTTAACAATACGTTTGAAGACGGATCTCTGCCCCTTACCCTGTATCTATCTATCCCCTATCTATCTCTCTCTCCCCTCTCTCTCTCTCTATATATATATATATATATATATATATATATATATATATTGTTATCTCTTCGTTCCATTGAATAAAAATAACGCAGTCATGAAATATAATGTCGCTTGGAGTCGACGTCGTCTTATTGAATTCTGTATTAAGGATATATCGGAGATCGCCTGGCTAAATGAGGGCTATTTCTGTTAAGTATTCTTGGCGTCAGTATATATGATATTTGGACGGGTGCAGGTCACATTTTGGAAAAGTATTTTCATCGCCTAAACACCCAATTTTTTAGATAAGCAATTCTTTAATCGATACCTATTTCCAATATGGGAATACTGTTTCGCTTAACCTGACGCTTTATTGTAATATTAATTTGTCGGAATAGTTACTTCAAAGATATCGATAAATATGTCCATCTGTATATTAAATTGTACTGGTTGCTTATTCTGTGCACATGTGTTCAATTGATTTATATGTCTTCCATGTCGAAATCGTCCACCTTCGTCAATGCACATCATACTACCAAGATATCGAATAATTTTTTCTTCCCGCCAATTTTATTTCCGGAGTTAAAACAATTAAACAAGACGTTATCGCCGATCTTAAATAATCTGATAATTTCAAATTATGGACTTCTCTTTTTATTCCCTGGCAATAATTTATCGAAAATGGATTTAATCTCCGTAGCAAACATGAGCTAAGCAGAATACATTTTCCCAGTGATGTACAGATTTGACGACATTCAATATAAGGTCAAAGATTCTTGTAGTACCGTTTCTTGAACTTTCAAGACTTTAGTTCCCATAATCCCCTTTTAATGGTGGAAACAAACCGCTCAGCTTTAGTATTCGACCTCGGATTATGAATCAGCGTTTTGAAATGTTCAACCGCGTACATTTGCGTAAAATGTTCCACTCACTATATGTAAATTGAGTTTCATTATCAGATAACCCACTCTAAGTCAATTCAATCCTTGTAAAAAAATCGAGTAAGAATTTAATCGTTTTTGCAGTAGTAGGTCGATTACACTTTAATATCTTTACCCATTTTTTGAAACTATCGGCCACAATTAAATAGTATGTACCGTTTAGCGGTCTGGAAAAGTCTCCGATTGACCACGATTTGTCAGTGTTCAGTCATAACTCATAATTTATAGGTGCTTATTTTGCTGCTGAATTATACCATTACAGTTTTGTATTTTAAATATCTTTATCCATGTTTGGTCAATAAACATAGCTTCTCATCAGGAACTTCATCCTCAATATTCCCGGATGTCCTACGTGGATTTGTTTGAAATTCTTTTTATAGTGATAACGGAATTACTATTCCTTCCGCTTACAAAAGTACTTCATCACAAATGGGAAATGCTATATTATTGTTACCAGGTTCAGTTTTAGTTTTACAATAATTCGACTTAATCTTATTTCTAGTTTCTTGAATAAACGTATCCTTTTTACAATGAATTCTGATATCGTTTATAGTGGCCGGCAATTCTTTAATAAACTTACACCCAAGGCTTTTAATTTATCTTTAGGATTCCAGCAAAGCAATCACAATTTCTTCTTTAAAATTTTCTTTACATTTCGATATCAATCTAAACACGCCATCTTCGTGTCTTTTTTTTTTTTTTTTTTGACGCTAGAAATTCCATGTTGAAATCATAGTTGAATAAAATCGTAGCCCGACGTTGTTGTCTGTATGCGTGGGGATCCCTTTGCTAGAACCGAATATAATTAATAATGAACGATGATCCTTTTTCAGTATGAGTTTTCTTCTAATAATAACCTATGAAATTTCTTTACAACAAAAATTATAGCAAGCACTTTCTTTTTCAATTTGACCGGAGAGTTTTTCTGTATTTGTCAAACTTTTTGAAGATAGGACGATTGCTTTTACTATACCGTCTTCAAATTTATGTCCTAATACCGCTCCTATGCTATAATAGCTCGCGCTCGACGCTACTATTAACTGTCGCTGCGGGTCGTAATGTGTCAGCGATAACTCTGAATTCAGTAGTTTTATTTTAATTCTTTCAAAAGCGTTTTTGTCATTCCGCCGATCAATTCCTTTTCTAACCCTTAAGTAAATTATTCAGAGGTTCTCGCAATTTGTACATATCCAGCACATAAATTTTATAATTATTTGCTAATCGGAGAAATGATTGTAGGAATACCTAAATTTGTTGGGGAGGCTTATCGTTAATGGCAAATGGCTCTAGCAGGGTCTGGGTTTCTTTCTTTTTCATCGATTCACCTAAATATTTAAGCTTATCCATAGAGAACTGACAATTCTCTTCAAAGATTTTGAAACAGTAATCCCGTAGTCTTCTAAATACTTACTGAATCACTTTTAAGTTCTGCATTTTCGAAGTGCTCTTAATAATTATGGCAACTATGCAAATAACGGCACTCTCTAATCCAGCCATCTAATCCATTATTTGCTGAAATTTACCGAAGGGTAATCTTCTAAACATGTAGAGCCCTTAAGGTGTATTAATAGTCAGATATTTCTGGCATTCCTCATCCAATTCAATTTGAAGGTATGCCGCAGACAGATCAACCCTTGAAAAAAATGCCACCATTTAATTAGACAAATATATCTTCTGGAATTTGTAGGTGGTATACCTGTGGAATGAGGCAGTCATTCAATCTAGTCGAACAATCTGCATATTACCAAATTTTAGTATTTTTTTCTTTCTAACATAATACACCGTTGTGGGCCATTTTAAATAATCTTTTCTTCTTTTTTTTTTGCAATAACTGCGCGGATTTCTAACCTATCAAGTTCGGTGTTAAAATAGTACAACACAGCAAAGTGTATCTTTCTTTTAGGCCTAAAAACGAGTATCACATTTTTTTTTAATTAAAAAAATCTCTTTGATTTGTACATTTTTCCAACTCCTCTGGCGAAATATTCGTGAACTTATTTTTTTAGTTTACTCAGTGTTTCTTTCGCTGTACTCTTATTTTTCCTGTAGAAGCATTAGTTTTTTTCCATAGAAGTAATAGTCCAGTTCCATAGCTCAAATAATTCTAGCCAATCGTCGCTTAGTAAATTCGAGTTGGAATGTTTTAATACGTAAGCATCTCATTTTGTTTCGTTTTATCCTCAAGAGCGACGTTATCCGTAATTTTCCCAAGAAAAAATTAATTTCTTGCACGATATTCCTCTCACAACATCGTCGAGTTTTTTTTTAAAGTTAGGCTTGCCAATTCTATCCCGCGTTTTTCACCAATAATTGCAATAAACCCGTGTAGAAATCTCACCGTTATTCATTTTAACTGTCGCTAATTTTTTCTATTATTTAAACATTCCAGTTTTGTAGCTGGTAATACTATATTTAATCAAATTAATTTGTGTATTTCTTTGCTTTTTGATTTTTCAATAGCTTCGTTTATGACCTGTTTTTCCACAATTAAAACATATTTTTTGTTTTTTAAATGTACAGTCTTTTCTGAAATGAAGCATACCACATCCTAGCATGGCATAATTTTCGTAGCATTTTTATTCCGGAATTTTTCTTTTGGCATTAACCTCTTTTTATTTAACTACTTGTATGTCGGACATGCCATTTTGTTCGATTTTTCTCTGTACCGTTCATTAAATTGACACTTTTTTGGCATTCTTCCGTAACAGTCTGTATCGTTAACATTGAATCCCGTTCAGTTTTGTAAGGATGCGAGATAGTCTGTCCGCATCTTCGCTTAATGTAAAACGTTTTTTTTGTTTGTTTTTTTTTCCGGAATATTCAACGAAATGATTTTCAGATATTATTCAAGATCATTGGGGCACAATTTTTGTAACAGAAGACGTATTATTTCACATCAGATCATCCTTGACATTCTTCTCTGAAATTGGTCTCGTCCTTTCGGAAGTACTATAGGAATATAATGTTTTATTCTTGAATGTAATTAAATACACTAACTGAAATAGCGACTGAGTCCAGCGAAAAAACTGACGCATATCCTGTTCCTAGCTTTTTTTCATTATTACCTTCAACAGTTACCAATATTCAATCCCCACCTACAGCATTTGTTGTAATAATCTCTTCAGGAATCTGGAATTCTTGATGTGACTGAATAATTTTCTTCAAATAATCCATAGTGTATTATATTAATACAAGTAGTCTTTCAAAAAGTTTAAACTTTTCATGTGAATTTAAATCCATCTCCCGAGTGTTATGTCTTCATTCCATTGAATTAAGATAAGACATCCACGATAAATAATATCGCATATGAGACGACGTAGTCATACGGAATTTTGTATTAAGAATATAAGGCTAGCTCTACTGGCGATAATTGAAGTCAGTATATATGAAATGAGTCATAGTCATATATATATATATATATATATATATATATATATATTCACATGCTTGTATGTCTATTCATTTATATATATATATATATATATATATATATATGTGTGTGTGTGTATTTATATATATGTATTTGTATATATATATATATTTGTTTATTTATATGTATGTGTATATATATATAAATATATATATACGTGTATTTATATATATATGTATATATATATATATATATATATATATATTAATATATGTATGTGTATATATTTATGTATGTATTTATATATATGTGTGTGTGTGTGTGTAGGCATATATATATATATATATATATATATATATATATATATATTCACTTTCTCACAGACGCGCCGTCGCCTCCCTCTGTCTGTTCTACAAATACTTTCGTGGAAATTGCTCCGAGGAGCTGCATTCGCTGGTTCCCAGTCGTCATGAGTTCCAGCGCCATACGAGGCTGGGATCCCACTCTCACACTTTCACTGTTGAAACTCCTGAATATAGCCGTCTCTTTTACTCTAATAGCTTCATGTCTCGCACCTCTCACCTGTGGAACTCCCTTCCCTATTCCTGTTTCCCAGTTGCCTTGATCTATCCACTACCCTCATCCTTTCTTCTATCACTCCTATCTGATCTTGCTCTAAATTTTCTGTAACCCCTTCCGTCCTAGTGGCTTCCCGTCTTGCTTGGGTGAAATATATATATATATATAATATATATATATATATATATATATATATATATATATATATGTGTGTGTGTGAGCGTGTATGTGTGTGGCTGTATATACAGCGGGAAGAATATATATTCATACACCTTGATTTTTTATTAACATAGATATATCTTCTGTAAACTCTTCAAATCTATACAATAAGGTTGTAATATACAAAAG
>CAHIKZ030002676.1:360000-387500 GCA_903632075.3 Acanthosepion pharaonis
AGACAAAGACCTGATGAGAGGCAAAGGCGAGATGACTGGAAAACGTTTCAGTCGCAGGTTTGTCATCTGATATTCCCTCATTTACATGAGTAGGCGTAAACAATATATATATACAAATATATATATATATATATATATATATATATATATATATATATATATATATATATACATACAGTCATACGTATATAAATTTATACATGCATAAATATTTAGATACATACATATACATACATGTACATGCATACATCCCTATATACAAACATATATATAAATTTATGAACATATACATATGTATACATATAATTTATATTAAGTACTCAATAACTGAAATGGAACGTATGTAAATATAAATTATAAAAGCCAATATTAAATCAATATTCAGAGACAACAGACTCACTCAAGCTAAACGCCATCGTCAAGATTTAAGATTACATTTACTATGAAAGTTTGTCCTCTCTGAATTTTGATTTCAGTGTCTTATATTTTATATACATATACATGCACATATATATATATATATACATACATGTATATATACACACATATATACAAACATTCATATATATATATATATATATATATATATATATATATACACATATATATACACATGTATACATACACACACATATATACATACATTCATATATATATACACATATATATACACACGTATACACACATATATACAGACATTCGTATATATATATATACTTTATATATATATATATACACACATATATAAATATATGTATATATATATATATTTACATATATACGTTCCTATTTTATATATATATATAAATATATACATAAATACATACATATGTAGTTACAATTATATGCATATATATATATATATATATATATGTATGTACAAACATATATATATATACTTACAATTAAATACATACCTATAATTACATACTTTACATATAAATTCATATATACACACATATATATAATATATATATATATATATATACATGATCAATGCATACATATAATTACATATATATATTTATCTATCTATCTATCTATCTATCTATATATATATATATATATATATATATATATATATATATATATATATATATATATGTTCATACATATATATATATACATACATACATTGATACATACATACATACATGTATATGACATAAAATATTTTGTCAGGTCTCCTATGTTGAAGAGACGCACGTATAAGGTTATCTCTTTTTTACTGAACGTTGATCGCTAAAAACTAATGAACTTTATTGATGTTTTAAATGCATTCATTTAAAAAATGAAATCTTAAAAAACAACTACATTTACTTGTCTTCAAAATTAAATCACTAAATTATTCCGAAGCAAAACTGTGTATTTTAATATCGGCGTATTTTATATTTGTTATAGTCTTCATATATGTTTCTTTTTTTTTTCTTCGTACTTCTGGCATTGTATAATTTGCTAGACAATTAAGGCTTTCAAATTATTTACATTTTGTTTACTCATTTAATTCATCTCGAATTAAAGTCTCCGTTGATTCATGACTTCAGCGATTTCAAATAACACGCAATGATTGTTACTTTTTTTTTTTTTTTTAAATTATTTTCTTTACTATATTCTGATTGGCTTGAATTTAATTCAAGTTTTGTTCAGTTGATTTACCTATCAAAGTAGCGTTAACGTTTAATGGATGTATGTTCTTTTCGGAATTCTTTTAAAAAAATCTGTTTTTACATTAAAATATATAAATTCTCTGTGTTTCTATTAAGTCATTTTTTTTCTCTTTTCTATGCATATTTAGTTATTATGCCTCTGTGTACATTTCGTTATATGAAAATTATGTTTATTCCTTTGCTGGAAATACAATAAATTAAAAATTTGTATGTGTATCAATATTTTCCCCTAGCGTACGTAAAATTAATATATGGTTAAAAAGAAAATATATATTTTACTATAAAATGAAACGTAATTCTCTTCGTTTTGTGTCTGCAGTTAATGACAAATGATGTATTTTATCTCCCACTCAAATATAAACACATGTACCTCTATACACATTACCTTTGACAGAATCTAATGATTATGTGATTATAAGTGAACAACCATTTTGTAGCTACAGCTAAGTATATGCCGTTTTCATTCAGTATGTGAGAATTTACGCCTCTCCACAGCTTCTCCTTTTTTTATTCTTTTCAGCCAAATATTCTTTCTGATTCAGCTCTGATTTAGAGATTATTCTGCCTTGTCAATTTGTAGAAACATATTTTTTAAACTTAACTTTCAAACGTTATTTAACTAAGAGGATCATATAAAATGATGTGTGTGATATAAGAAAATAGAAAAAAATATAAACTTGTATTGACGACAGTAACATTGTAGGGTTCGGGAATCATACATGGAAATTTCTCTCTCTCTCTCTCTCCATATATATATATATATATATATATATATATATATATATATATATATATATATATATATATCGACGCGTAGCCGAGTGCTTAGTTTCTGAACATGAGACTCGATTTCGAATTTCAACATGGTCGATTTTTCAGGAAGGAAAATTCTTGTGTCTATCGGACTGGAGCGAATTTGAAAAAGTGCCTAAAAGCTATACAACGGGTTGACCTAAGTCTTGTGTGTGAAATTGGGTAGAAGAAAATGTCGGGGGCCGTTGATAACTGTGTTATCACGAAACTAAAATCATCGTGGCCGAAGGTTTGAGCGTGTTGGCTTTGTTCAGATTATTCAGCAAGCTAGATAACACGCTCTCGGCGCAGAAACTGTAACTAAGGTCTGCTCAACGTAGTTGCAGTTTAAAACATAGGTGGGCTCTTTGTATGTTGAGCAAACTCAAATATGCCTAAGTGGGCCACAGGGTTTGGCTAGCCGCCCTAGTAGACGAATATACAGCTATATATATATATATATATATATATATATATATATATATATATATATATATATATATATATATATGACATATTCTTCAAAACTGCATTGACTCTTCAAAACTGGTCTGAGTTCTCGTGATCAGTAGTGTGTTCATGATAAAATAAATACGCAAAAATTCGCGCCTCCTGACTTGAAGCGATAGGATGTCTATCTATCTATCTATCTATCTATATGGTAAGATAGATAGATAGATAGATAGATAGATAGATAGATAGATAGATAGATAGATAGATAGATAGATAGATAGAAAATTTCCTGGGTAAGTAATTCAAGTAAATCCTATTAATATAAAATATTAAAACGGATCCACAAAAGAGAGGTCAATATAATTTGTATATAGAGCATATAAGTGAATTACAATTAATGTCGATCCAAACAATTTACCATGGGAAAGAAGTTTTTATCTGGACTTATCAGTGCGCACACATGTCTAAAATATTTACATTTCTCATGGCCGAAATGGTCATCTACATTTCTCATTGGCCAAATTGTCATCTGTATGAGGTACATTGTTTGAATTTCATTAATTTATATATATATATATATATATACACGGCTCAGGACCATCCTTCTTTGAACATTGTGAACTGGTGCTACGAAATTATAATGAAATTACTGTACAAAATAATAGAAATCACAACACATGAAGACCATCAACAGCAGCAAAAACTAAAATAGAGACCATATATAACTCGAGCAGAAATTAATGACAATCAAGCTGATAACGTTCCATAATAGATCAATTAAAAGTTAACGAAGGAAATGCCCCAAAATGCTGAAAAACCTGATAACAGTTACGGAAATATCTATTTACCTGAAAAATGTCTTGAAGAGAAAGATTTTGCAAATTTCAAATACCATTATGCTATCTTTTTCCTGGTACCATTAAATTACCGATCATCCGAGATAAAACACAACTAAAAAAATGGTTTAGAAAGATATTTAGCCATTTATTGAGATAATTTTCAGAAGTCGACTACCAAAAAATAAGTGTCTTTCAAATAGTAATTTCCCTTATAAAATTAGCTATCCGCAGTAAGTAACTACATTCTATCATTTAATCAAATATCAACTGTTACCTTAGATATATCCCCAATAATTGCTACAATGGTACATGTATACACAAGTATACTGCACAACATTTTAAAATATGTTTTAAAATTATAACTCCAACTTTAGTTTGATTTTCTTTGAGAAATGCCACATGCCGTTTGTAATTACTTTACTCGTCGTGTTTCTATTTAATCCAATTTATTAACATTGTATATTCTGTCAGATCATCCTTGCCAATATCAGTCTTCACTTTCAAATTCCTAAAGGTTATACAGACTTTTTTGCTAAGTTAATGTTTAATAAAAATTGAAAAGAAAGCGATTTTCAAAAAAAGGTGAAATTCCTTAAACTTTTTATATGTTAATTTGAGTTTAACTTAGTTCAATCTTCAAACGTAGAGGAATTTTCAACGGATGAAAGTGCAGAGATGTTTTCTTATATTGTTTTCTCTTTTTATTGCATTTTATTTTATTATTTTCCTATTTAATTATATTTTGTTCTATTACCTAATTGACATTATTTACGTGTAATCATCTTTTGATAGCATGAACTGACTAATCAAATCTGGCCTTAACTTTATACATAAGTCGTCATATTTCTTGTACATTGCCTCTGTTACATAAAATATGGTTCAAATAACAGTAATTCAGCTCTCAATTTTCTCTTGACAAGTGATATTATTCTGATTTAGAATTTAATACAAAATGACATACTGTCAGTTCGCTTACCTAACGCATGTATTTGAAGCTCGTCCTACTGCTCTTACTCCGACAATTAATTAGTATTTGCTAGAGGCTACTTCAGCATTATACTTCTAATGTCTCAGTTTAAACTCAGATATTTTATTTACTATTTATTCATTTATTTCTTTTAATATTCATTTTTTTCATAATTCTCATTATTTCCCGGTCTTTTGGGCACGATTTGGGATTTATCCATGGTTTCCGGTTCGGATTAAGTTTCCGGTTTCTTTTAAAGTATTTTCTTCTCCTTCTCTTTCGTCATCCATATGCGTCTTAAAGATATTTTCACCTTGCTTGAGAGTGGTGTTTTATTTTATCTACATTATCGTTTATTCCTAGCAACATTGTCCGTGTACAGGGCGAATATCATTGTAAAAAAAAAGAGTTAATTTTAACTTGAATTTTGTACTTGATCAGCTTTAAAGTTAAATTCTCAATTCCTAGAAAAGCCTTCAAAGAAATTTAGCAATTTAGTAATTCCTCCTTGGCATGGAAGGAACCCAGAGTCTTGTTCCGCAGTCTTCTTAGTGGTGTCATAATAAAAGCCTCCTATACCGTGATCAAGTTAATAGGAGTAGATTAGTACGCATATCGCCGGTTCGTACTCCTTCCATGTTTATTGAAAAGTATTAGAGGCTTGTACGTTGTTTCTCGTTTAGATTTTGGTCAACGTTTTCTTCACTGACATTAATGATTTAACTGTCTTAACTTTTTCGTGATTTGACTGATCAGTGGTTTAATAAGTTTTCTGGTTACTGCATCCCAACTGGTAGGAAGACGAGTGTAATCTTTTGTAGCGCTTAGAAAAGCCGGTCTGATCAAAAGTTGGTGTCTGCAACGCCATGTCAAACATGTATAGGTGTCGCTGCATGTACTTCCGGTGGAAAACTCGGAGACTACATTATCGTTTATTCCTAGCAACATTCTGGCCGGTTTATATTGCTATCGACGATAGACAGTGATAATTATTTTGTTCTTTTTTCTCCTTGAAAGTTAAAATAATGATCACATGGCAATTTCAATAAAAAAGTCCCTTACACCCCTCACATTTTCTTTCTCCAATATTGCTGGTCTTCATAACTCTTTCTGTAGTGTAGAATATTTTCTCTTGAAATGTTCTTCAGATATGTTAGCTGTATGAGAAATTAATTTAAACTATTTCGCTAGCAATGAATTTTCTGTCCCAGGCTAGCTTCTGCAGTGTCAAAAAGATTATTGCATACATATACAGTGTTGGTGTTAACACCTGGGAAAATTATCCATTGTCAAATGAATCAAATCTTGAGTCCCTGAATGATTCATTCATATATTTTCGAATTTCTTTATTGCATACTGTGAGCTATCTTTTTTTTATTGCTCTTCTTCTCAGGACTGTTATATATTAGAAAAAATATATGACAGTATGAAAATGTTTGTCCTTTCTCCAGTCATCTGCGAACATCTTTGCGTATGGTTATTTTCATGCTCATCATGTCAAATGGCTTTATCATATTAATATGACTAATGTTACAAGAATTGAGTCTTTTAATTTTTCCGTTGTTCAGTTTCTCAAATAGTTGATTTTCCTTTTACCTAATTTTTCTGATTAACATGGCTCTTTATTCGATTTGTTTTCTACATCCTTCCCTGGCTCTTGTCATGCATCGCATCTCTGTCCACTTTGCAGTTTGGATTACATTATAGAATCTGTTGATTTTTCTTTTGATTTGTCAAGACATGAATCTCCTATTCACAAGACTTATTTCTGTTGCCAATGTACTGATTGGAATTAAGTTCGTGATTTTCTTCGCGAAGCCCATCGGAATGAAAATTTTAATCTTATTATTGAGAGTTGTGCTACTCTGGTAAAGCCCGTATCAATGCTTTTGTGACATCTCAGAAATATCATATGAAACCACAATTTTCTCCGTGAAATACAACTCCCTGTTTAGCCGCTATACACCCCACCAAAAAATAATCACTTCTTCCGGCATTAGCAACGTGATAGTTCTCACCATAGCAGACGCTTCTTGCGTCCGCTTGAAATAAATGTAAACCTGCCCTTAATGAGGCTAAGGTTTTGTCCGCTGTCATAATGAGACGTATAAAAAGTGTTTTTTACTCTCTTTTTTTATGACTACTGGTGGCTTTTTAATTATGTGTCATATAAAGGTAAGTTCCCTGTCTCAGCTCTCTTCACTGAGATTGAAGTACTGAAGTCATCAGCTGATAGATCAGAATTATTTATTCGTAAATCCTTTACCAGTTCTACACTTGATTCATCTATAGCATATTTGCCATACTTTCACATTAGAACGAGGTATCTACTCTGTGACATGCGTATAACTCCGTACATAGTTTCTGCTGTCATCTCTACACTTGATCCAAACAGTATATGTAAAGTTGATGGTATCTTAAATAGTTGTACTCGTGAAATTAGTGCTGTTCTCTCTAAACTTCACAATTAAAGCCTTACTGTTTCTTGATTATTGGAAATCCTGTTCTGCAGTTCATATTTCTTCATAATTAAGGCAAACCAACTGATCCTTCTAACTATCGTCCTATTAGACTTCAATCTCTTTTTGGCCAATTCTTAGAAGCTCTAAGCAGGTATGAATTACTTAAGGATTTCAGCTCGCTGGATTTTTTTTTTCAAAGAAAAACAATATAACATTCTTTTCTAGAGACCAAAAGCTAATCTGTTAACGGTTATTCCTGAAATATTCTGTTAGGCTTTTGATGAGAAGGCTGTTGCTTTGTATATCCTGAAGGCGTTTAGAATACTGTTCACCTTCACAAGATTTTGGAATTTTCGGACAAATTTTTGATTTGATTCATTCATTCTTATCAAATAGCGAAACGAATGTTGTCTTGAACAACCTCTCTTCTAGATCGTTTTTTTTTTAAATTAATGCTGGTGTGCGACAATGTCCTCTCATTGTGCCAACTTTTTTTTTTCTAATTTTCAGCAATAATTATCCAGATGTCATAAATTCTCAACTTGAGATCTATGTTGATGACACAACTATTTACATCCCTAAATTGCAAATCTGATATGTTCGGTAATGTGAAATTGGCAAAGGATCCCTAAAGTGATCGAGATGTTAAGTGGGGTAAGAAATGGCTTGCCTGTTTATTATAACGTCTTGAAAACGAAACTGATGTTTTTATCGTCTAATAGTTTTTTTTTTTTTTTTGCCTACCACCAACATGGCTGATGAAAATTTCAAGGAGATTGTCTCAATGCGCCTTCATGATCAAAGTGGCAGAAAGTGATACAATTATATTGAATCAATTGCTAGATCTTTTGTTCGGAATGTTTCTTCACTGTATCGTGCTAGGCAGTTTTTCTAGCTAATAAATTAATAAGATTATGAATAATACTGAATTCTGTTTAGTTCATAGTTCTAAGTCTACCATTCGTCAATGCAGTGATAATGGATGGCATACCCAATCTGGTGTTTTTGCTATGCAAATAGAGATTCTTGATAAAATCCAAAGAAGAATCTGCAATGTTATCTGTCGTAACAAAGCTTCTCTGTGCTTTTTCTCTAATTATTTTAACTGTAATTGTTTTGATGAAACTTCACTCTTGATACCTTGACTAACAGCTAGGTCTCATGTTTTACAGTTGAAAGTTTTAGTTGTAACAGTTTCTTCTCCCGCACTTCTCCCTTGTGGAACTCTCTTCTTGTTATTTGTTTTCCAGTCAATTTTGTTCTTTAAAAATTTAAATACGATTTTAATCTTCATCTTTTGCCTCCTTAAATCCTGTTTTTATTGGTCGCTCTCCATAATAATAATTATTATAAAAAAATCGTTATTATTTTCTATTTCTTGATTATATAAACACTGTCATTTTGGCAACGACTATGTCGTTTTGTTTCGACCTTCGTCCTTGGATATCTATAAACCATTTTCATTAATTCATTTAGATATATGGATTTTGCCTCTTTATGTATGCGTGCAATTTAATTAAAACTATTCACCGTTTCCACTTATATTAATTAAAACCATTCGAGCATTTGATTACTATGTAAATATTGCAAATAATATAAATAATGAATATTACAAGGCCATTCCATTTTAGATATTCTTATTTTTTATTCTGCCGGGCATATACAAAAATATTTTTTATTAGTAATCACATAAAAGAGGCAAAGTGATTTTGCCATAAGTTCCGATCAACTATTTTCCATCTTTAACAAACAAAAAAAAAATAAAAATAAAATCCGTAAATTGATCATAAATCGCCTCAAGGTGAGGAATTTGATGGTATTGAATATTTTTGTTAATAATGAAATTACATTCATTTAATTCTAAAAATTTAGAGAACTGGAATTTCAAAATTTGCAGTTCTAAAAATTTTCGCTGAATTTTCATCTGCAATCATTCCATGTCAAAAGCGAATGATCAAACGAATTTACCCAACAAATTGGATGCAAATTATGATGCCGGAAGGATTGAAACCAAATCTAAAGTTGTTAGAAATAATCAAATTAAAAAAAAAATAAAAATAAATAAAACAATTACATATTAAATATTCCTTTGCACGCATATTTCTCAGTTTTATACGATTTTATATTACCAAGCAGGTAAAAACCTAAGGAATAATGTTGAGGGGTAAGCGATAATTTTTTAAATCCGCATTGACATATAACTTTAATAATTATATATTTTTCAACTTAAACAGTACGACACTATTAAAAAAACAAAAACAAAAAAAAACATGTTATTTTAATGATTCATCTTTTTTACTTCTTTACAATAATAATGTAAAGAAAAAGAAATCAGTAAAAATTTATATATATATATATATATATATATATATATATATATATATATATATATATTATTTTTTTTCGTTAATTCCTTAAACAATTTTAAGATATTATATATAAATATATATATATATATGTATATAATCAGTGTATATTTTAATTCAAGCATATTTTCTTAAATGTCAATTTTATTTTAATCCTCTCGAATTCTAAGATATATATACAAATTAATTAAATTTGGGCGCCGACATTTTTTAATTTCTTTTATTTTGTAATTTTCCCTTTTCATTCATGTTTTGATCTTCTGCAGAAATCATATTTACCGCACTTTGTACAAATTATATCTAATATTTGTTAATAAATCACTTGTTTATATAAATTCATTTAGAAGTCCTGGATTCTTCTTCATAAGTTTACATTCATTTTTAGGGGAGGAATTTAAAACAATTCAAAAAAAACAATGAAGAAAATTCTCTCATTAATTACGCCTACAGATTATTATTTACAAGGTTATTGTTGTCGTTTAAAGGAAATTATTCTTTCTATAAAAAATTGCATAAAATCATAAAATTTCTTTCTTTTCAGTAATCGGCTTTTGGAAAAATATAATTCTTTCTTACATAAATTAGATCTATTATCAGGGAATATTGCATTTGTTCCGACTTTTTTTTTTTGTTACTGTCACATTGTAAAAAAAAAAAAATGAACGAATTCTTTAATCACATAAACTTTATTATCGATGTTCATGATTTAATTAAGTAATTTCTAGATGTTCCAATGTTCAACATACATATTTTTTTTGGTTTTTATATTTTAAAAATTTTATTTCTAAGAATTTCAAATTTTTTTTAAAAAATCAGATGACATTGAAAAAATTTTTTTGTTAATCTTGAATGCATTTTCTGAAGGTGTGAAAAAATTTTAAGCCGTTTATATAAATATTTACGAAAAAATCTTTGAATACAAAAGGATGTAATCTTGAAATTATTTGTCTTTTCTGCAATGTGGTTCCGCTATTTACATTTTACCCCAGTGCTTTTGTATTTTCAAAAATAATTTTATTTAATTTTGTGTGTGGAAGTGTGTAATTTTTCCAGCTTGTGTCTCTTTTTGAAGGCATTTAATAAATTTTTTTTCATGAAATATTCCCAAAATTTTAAAAGAGTACAATCTTATGCAAATTTTATATACAGAATTATTTAAATATATAAATTTCATAATTGTTTCTTTCCAAAAATTTAAAAATGATATTTCCATTTTTACTTGTTTAATTTAGTGAACAAATGATCAAACATGGTTGATACTTTTATAAAAAAAATTTGCGATTTTTTTTATCTTCAAAACTTTGTTTAAATGTGGAAATTAAACACAACAAAATAAATGTATTTTCAAACTTCCTTTTTTTTTTAATTCAAGGTTTGGTATGTTGCATTTTTTCAATTATTTTCCAATTGAAAATTACAGAAATTGAAAGTTTGACAGTGATTTCGAGAAATTTGGGAAAATTCCGTCTTCACCAATTAGCAAAACATTAAAAAAAATGGTTTTGTTTATTTCAAACAAATAATGTTTAAATATATCATTTTTAAATAATAATCTTAAATGGAAGAATAAAATAAGACATGTTTTTTTCGATTTTAAAAGGAAAATTTTTTATTTTTATTTTAGACCCGGGCACGTTTAATTGAAAAATTCTTTCAAATTCAAAATTTAAAATTAATAAAAATAACATAATTGACCTTGTGAAAATGGAAAATTCCAAAAAGTTTTAAAGCTTGATTAAATGGTTATCCCCTTTCAATTTTTGTTTTTTTTATAAAAAAAATCGAGAAATTTTTTACAAATCAATTTATATATTTTATTTGAATATTTCAAGAAAAAAATAATTTTTCAATTGAATTTTATTTATCTTTTTTTTTTCAATTAAAAAAACCGGTAAATTTAAAATATAAATTTAAAAAAAAAAAAAACTGTTTTTATTTAGAATGTTTAAAATGATAAGTGTTAATAAAACTCTCCTCATTTGTTTCCTAAAAAAAATCAGTTTCTTAAAGAAAAAATTATTGATTTTTTATTTGTTAGATAAATGTAAGAAAATCATTATTTTTTGTAACGCTGATTTTTAAAGACATTTATTTTTTAGTAAAAATTTGATTTCCAGGTTTCATACTAGAAATTTTTAAAAATAAAAAAAAAGGGGAAATTTTGAAAATTTTAAAACTTGAAACTTTAATTTAAATTATATTCAAATAATTAATAACCATTTTCTTATTTAAAAATATCGATTAAAAATCAATAGATAAAACGTTCAAAGCGGAAAATATTCTTGAGAAATCCTAAATTAATTGTATTTTCTACAATTAGAAATGATATTTTTTTGCCATTCGGCAGATTTCTTGATTTAAAAGCATTTTGTTTATTTAAAACTTTTCGAAAAATCGGTTTAATTTTTTTGACCATTAGAAAAAAAAACTTTTATCGTGAAAAAAAAAAAGGAAACAAAAGATTATTTTTTGAAAATAAAAAAAAAAAATTTTTAATCGGCAAAAACGCAAAACTTGATGTGATCATTTTATAAAAGAATAAAATTAAAATCTTCTGATGATAAAAGAAAACAAAAAAAACCAGCAAATTCTACCAAAATAAAAACAATTTTTTATGAATTTTTTCTCTCTTATTTGTAGAACAACTATTCTTTAAGGAATGATTTGAAGGCTTTTCAATGGATTGACCAGAGATAAAATGGAAAAAAATTTAAACATTTTTAGAAAAAAATGCTTTAATATATTTGAAGAATTAGGTATTATATAATTATCAAGAGAACAAGAAATTTTCTGGATTTACCTACTTCTATGTCTTTTGTCATTACTTTATTTAAATGCTTTCTTGAAAAAAAACATTTTAAATGGATATACTTTGCATTCTTTGGTAACACAACTTATATTCAAAACTGATCCTCTGAAGGATAGGTTCGTTCTATTTCAAAATCTAATAAACGAAATTCTATCCGGTTTTTAATAATTCAGATTCTATAAAAGGCAAGATAATGTCTGTAAAAAATATGATACTCATTCAAATTTGTTTCAATTTTAAAAATGAGAAAACTGTTGTATATTTTATGATTCTTTTAAAAAACATTCCAAATTCATTTATTAAAATAAAATTTCTAAAATTTTCTTTAAAATATTTAATTTAAAAAAATGTTATGGGAAACAATTTTCTGTGAGTGAAATAGAATTAAAAAATAATGAATGATTATAGATAGAAATTTTAAAATTTATTTGATCGATTTTTTTTTGAAAATCAAAAGAAACAAATGCTTTTTGAAATGCAATAGGAAACTCCCTAGTTCTTTGATGGTGGAAATTATAAATGATGAAAACCCGAACTGAGAGCAAAATTGAAGATTAAAAGTTTGAAAAATTAAAATCAAAAAAAAAAATGTTGATTCAAATAAGAAAAAATCTAAAATAAAATTAAAAAAATATTAATTTTGATAAAATGAAATTGATCTTACCTCTCTTTTTTTTAAATTAGCTAAGTATTTTTCGCTATCTTTGAATATATCAAAGAATTATAACAGAATTAAATTAATATGCATTTATATTCAAAATGGTCGTCCATTATTAGTGAATTATTCAAAATAAGAAAAGGATAAACAATAAGAAATCAGATAGATACGAAAATCCAGAAGAATATTGAATTAAAAAAAGTACTAAGCAAATAAAAGAAATTTCGATTGCTTCAAAGTAATAAAATATACTGACCAACTTTATTAAAGATCAATTTTTGCTTAAATATTGTGAAATTAAAAAAAATCAAATGTTATAAATTAATGTATTAAAGATAAAAAATTAATAGAATTTTCAAATTTCGAATTTAAACCATACAAATCGACAAATATGTTTAAATCACAATTTATTCAAAAATCTAATATTTAAACATTTTTGAAACAATCAATATTTCATTTTAAAAGATGATTCCTGAAAAATTTTTTTAATAAATAAAACGATTATGAACCTATTTTTCTGTAAAAAATGTTACAAAGATTAATTTTGAAACTTTTTATTCCTTTTGAAGATGATTCATCTGTATTTCAAAATCCCCTTTTCAATTATAAAAATTGCGTATTAGTCAAAAATTTTAAGGATTTCATACAATAACACACAGTAAATATTTTTTACATATTTATTTTAATTTCGAATAAATATTGATTTATGAAGGGAGTTTTATTTAATCATGACTTTAGATATTTAAAATACACAAACACATAAAACAAAACCACATCGACAGTTTTGAAAATTTTGAACTTAAATCTCTACCTTCAATACACTTCATGCTGCCATTTTTTGGAAGAATTCTTCACATGCATTCATTCTGAATATAAAAAAAAAATCTCAAAGTTGAAATTTGTTCCAATTAATCTTGGCCCAAACAAAAAAAAATTTTCTTGGATTTATATTTAAAGTTCCAATAAAGAACAAGAAAATTTAAATTTTCTTTTCATTTTTTTTTTTCACTAATTTTTTAATTTTTATTTAAATTTTGATTCTATCAGAAAATATTTGTAAAACATTAATTTTGTCATCTTTAATATTCCTGTTACCAAATTTTAAACATGTAAATGAAAGTTTTTTAAAATACAAAAATATTTCCTGTCTTTTTATATTCAATAAGAAAAATCTTTTTTTATATACATATTGAAAAAAATGAAAAAAATTTTTTTTTTTAAAACCTTATAAAGTCGAAATAATCTAAAAAATATTTAAATTGATAAAATGTAAAAATTTAATCAAAATTTATTTAATGATTTTTAGATTTTTTCTTTTTATAAAAATAACTAGCAGCATGGCCCGGCGTTGCCCGTGCTTGATTCAAAAAATCGTACGACTCATACAGCAATCGCTATCACTTGACTTAAAATATTTTTGCCCTTCCTTGCCTTTAAAGGAGTGCCCTTTGCCGTGCTGATGTTGCTACATGCCTTACTTCTTGCCTATCTCACACTGCGAATTTTTCTAAGCTCTATACTAAACATTAAATCTGTTACGAAAAAGAACTAAACAAAATGAACACAAAACGATCAGCTTTAAAAAAAAGGACTCGTAACTGGAAAAACCGAATGAAAAAAGAATGTTAACAACAAATACTTTTTCACACCCAACCCAGTTCTGCGGAATCAGAATCAACGTTGAGTTTAAGCAAGCGAATGAGCCAATTGGAGTAAAGTGCCATGCAGATTTAAATTTTTCCCACTTGTGACGAATGCAGCTATCGATTTTTTTTTTGCATGCTAGTTAACATTCGTGTCAGTCAGCTGTTGGCTCTCACGCTGGCCAATAGAATCTTCCTGCCTATTCGTGGCAGCCAGCTATAGGCTCTCACTCTGGCCAGTAGAAAATGGCCGCAAACTACATGAAAACTGCCGTAGAAGCATGAAAAAATCGATTATTTCCACTATCGATGGGAGTTGGGAAATGCAAAGTCGGTCTTGGCCTTCCCGCTAACTTGGAGCATGTGCATTTAAATTTTGGTGCAAATCCGTCGAAAATTGCGGCCGTGCATCTGAACACACACACACACACACACACACACACACACACACACACACACACACACACACACATCCTGCCTTTTTATAGATAGAGATAAATAAAACAGTAACAGCAAAATACGAATACAGAAAAACATATTTAAACAGAATGATGACAAAAAATCTTTTTTACTAAATTTTTAGGATCTATTTAAAATCATTTCATGTAAGGAAATAAAGGAACTAAGACGCAAAAGGTGTGAAAGTGTAAGAGAAAAAAAAAAAAAATGACATTATTAAGGAGAGGGAACAATAAAAGAACCGTAATTAAGAAGGCAAAAAGATAACGATTGGCAATACTTGAAATTTTTGTAAATCAAAGTTGACTGGAAATCAAGATGCCGGAAGAGAGTTCCAAAACGCTGCTTAATCGGCTCGCTTGATTCTCCGCATAAAGAATTGGTCAAAAAAATGAACCTATGAATGATCTTGCTACAGTCGGAGAACATTTAGACAACCGAAACATTTTGACTGAAATTTTAAAACTTTCTTCATCCTTTTAAAATTTAATGCCCCAAGGAACAATTTATATGTTTTTTTGAACTAAACTCGCACCGACACATCTCTAAGCAAAGCCTTTGTCGGTCAGTTTTTAGACGGTCAGCTGAATAAACACCATACACCCACGCATACTTTCCTTCCTCGACCACTACTACGACTAATATAGACGATGGCAGGTGTTTGATAAACGTTTAACCTCTGAATCCATCAGTCTCTGCGAAATCTGGGAGGGTGGTATATGACCGCATTGAATGGCAGTAAAATGTGTCAACTGTTTCGGCATATATACGTCATAAATCAGCATTTGAAAGGTTAATTTCAACTGAAGCCGGCCTCGAACATAAAGGTGAAAGATTGTCTTGTGATGTGACGAAAGAAACGGGGATAGCTATTCCTGTATTTGCCGATGAGAATTTAGGAACTGACAGAATCCCCTGGTGAGAAACTCAAAAGATCTGTTCCTGCGAAAATGACGAGAATTCTTCAGTCTTTATGGTTTTTATGTACGGTGGAGTAATGGATAGCGCCTCGGATTGAGGAATCGGAGAGCCGATTTTTTATAAATTCCAGTCGAATCCATTATATTCACTTACGTGCTAAAACCTTTGGGAAAGGTATAAATCCTCTTGTTCTCCCTCCAGCTATTGGTAAATAGCAGGACAGACCGGGTTCTATAGCCTTGGATAGCAACTGGTCGCTTCATTAAAAGAAAGAAATGACAACCTGGAAAAATCTGCCTCATTAGTCATGTAACGAAAGATGCATAATCGCCTAATTTTGTATATGGCACATAACTGACGTATTTTGGTCTCAGTTAAAGGTCACGCAAATATGGAAAACGTGAGGATCGAAAACACGCACACTATGACAAACAAGTTTTGTTTTGTTATACATTTCATTAAAAAAACCACCCCCCCGAATAACGTATTTTTTTTAGGTTTTGTCCGATTTTTTTTAAGTATCGTGTCTTCATTTTAAAATCATCACGACTTGAAGTATTAGTTCGTTTTTTTTCTTCGTTTTTAGTAAAAGAAATATATATGGTATGTTGTAAAAAGGCGACAGTATTCATACATCAAACAATTTTTATTTCAATTCTCACCAAAAACCAGGAAAATGGTATATAGACATAGAATAAGATGAAGAAAAAAATTCACAAAAAGAATTTTTCGTTGGGCTTTAACCAAAGTTGTATAAATGAAAAATTACTATCCAAATACACCCATGTCAAATTTATATATATAATCGTATAAAAGCACAATTTTGCGTATCGTGCGAGCCCCAAATGTCCACTTATACAAAATGATTTTTATCATGAATCTCGTGTATCAAGCGAGTTCCGTTTTGAGTGACCAAATTACAATAGACTAATTTCTTTTCCTATATCTCTTTATCCCAAATACTAGTTAAATAAGTTCAAAAGTAAAAGAGAATGATAAAACGTATCGTTAGTAACGCTATACTCGTTGCGAAAACACGTACAGCCATAAACAACCGAACGAGAAACAACTAAACATCTTATAAACATAAACAATAGAAAAAAATGTTTGTATTTAATACGATACTAGTATGTGAAATATTACATGCATTATTATTGGATACAGTTAAGGAAAAACATCAGTTTTACTAAAATCATGTTTACAGCTGTATTTTGTTACTACAATTTGGTCAACAGGGGGCTGGCTACGTCGTTGGCCAAACAATACATACTACCAATTTTATATCTCGTGTATGATGCGACCCCCTTAAAATTAGCTTGAATATTAGGTCTTCAAACGTCGCATGAATGTTAGAGTAAATGAAAGCTATAGGGAGGGGGGGTAACAGACTAGAGAAGAAGAGGAAGGTCTAAAGATGAAGGGGGGTTTAAAATTTTAAGAGAGAAGTTTTTAAAGAGGAGTCAAAAGACGGTTTAAGTTTTATTTTAGATATATGATTGCATATGTATGTGTATATTTACCACTAATATTATCAATATCTATCTATCTATCTATCTATCTATCTATCTATCTATCTATATATATATATATATATATATATATATATATATATATATATATACCATGATACCTAAGATTTAATATTAATTTTAAAAAATAATAAAAATCTTGCTTGAGGCTTTAATTTTAGTTTTAATTTCAAGCTAATAGATTAAATTTAATATTTCGATTAGAAATCTACTTAGCTGCATTTCAAAAACTAATTTAATTTGACTGAAAGGATTTTTTTTTCGAAATCGTTTTGTTTTGGATAATTTAAGCGACATTTTAGACATGCGTCAGCAGAATGTAATTCACTTTATTAAAAAAAAATCTTTTAAAATACTTTTCTGAAACTTTATTTGAGGAATATTAGCTGAGTTAAAGTTTAATTAATCGGATTTGAAACAAATATTACTTTTTATTTTAAAATATCATGAAATAGATTTTTTAACACAGCCGGAAGTTTATCTAATTTTATTTTTATATGACGAATATATCTGTAAAAATAAATTTAGGAATCTAACGTGACCGTCTTTTTTTATATAATTTTTAACTACCCAGTAATCTTAAAAATTAGGAAAATATTCTTGAAATTTAGATATTTTGACTTTAAATTTACTGTATTTATCACTATTATTTTTGATCATGTCGTATATGGACTTCCGTATTTACCAAAATCATCACGTTTATACACAAATAGAAAAAAAATTCAAAATTTTTTTTAAATATAGGGTTTTGTTTAATTCTAGTAAGCTTTTCCATTTATGATGAGTAAATATACTTTTACGTATAATAATATTAATTAACCGGTACCAATTAAAACAGAAATTTAAAACGTTATAAATTATTCTAATGATAATTTTGAAAATTGAAGACAATTCTTGCAAAAATTACTCGAAAAAATCTTTTTCTTTAGACGATAATGCCCATAATATATCTAAGTTATAATTTTTTCTAAATAATGATTTAGAAAACTGGTAGCTGATTTTAAAACGACTTGATGATTTAAATTTTCCAAGGAGTTCAGCGTATAACTATTATAAACATTAAGTACAAAAATGAATTTTCGAAAATTCATAAAACTAAATAAGTTGGGAACAAATGTAAAAAAAATGTTTTACTATGATTTTCTAAAAAAAAAAAAAAAAAATATTTCTAAAATAATTTAATTCATTTATGAATTTGAAGTCTTGAAAATTTCATTAATATTCGACAAATATTTGATTTTTGCAAAATTTCCAAATCAATGTATTTTTACCACAAAAAAAAAGACGCTTAAATTTACAGTTGAGCACTTTGGAAGAAAGGAATTTGTCGGTTGTGCTATTAACGCTAAAAGCTCTTAGCTATGAAGTGAGCACTTTCGTAACCGGTAAGGCTTATATCTTATATATAAAGGTGTTAAAAATTTCCTTTCTCCTTTGCGTGAGCTGATGTCAAATCAGCTGGGTTTCCATTCTGGCTTGAAGCAATCATGTCTAGCCACCTATGTTACAGCGAAACAGTCTGTCTGCAGATGACTATATATATATATATATATATATATATATATATATATATATATATATATATATATATATATATATATATATATATATATATATATATATATATATATATTATTCAATGATTCAACGCGAAATATTTTTGTCAAAAAAGTGCAAAATATTTGTCTACAACAATACTTATTGAATCATGGCAATCAATCCAAGAGAAGGAAAATCTAAATTCAAGACTTAGGATTTGGAGACTTCAGGCCAAACTGTGAACCATTTCTCTGCTATAAGTTCTCCCTAAAAAGTGAGGCTGGTTATACACTCTAATCAACATATCCTTGTCGATAGCGTTCTAAACTGAACTGATGGCCTCTCTTATATCGAAATCGAGAGTTCATTTTATATATTATTGGTCTTGTCTTCTGGAAAATAACTCTCATAATTTTTACATTTTGGTGTTTTGTTATACAGTAAGTGATCTAAGTTTCAACCTGGACAAAACCCGGGAGTCACTCGAGGTAGAGGGCTATGTTAAAAAGCAGTTTATATGCTTAGGAGTGGAACATAATGATTAACTCTAGACTTGAACAAGTTAAGATTGTAGTGATCTGGGAAATATACTCCCGGGGGGGGTTCCACAGGCCAGTGGTTAAGATCGTTGATGACGGATGATGTTAATATTGTTGCTGTAAAATATTTGAGAAATCAGGTGAGAATATTTAATGAAACTGATTTTACGACCCTCCCCTCCTGGTTCTGCAGATAATCTCAGAAATGAAGATAATCTGTAAAAACTGATGCCATGTTTTCTTATCAGTAAAATAGCGAACGTCAATTATTAATAATTATTGATGTTATTATCAAGCGAAAAGACCTATTTTATTATTCAATTATATTTTTTGATCCTTTCTAGAACGTTCGAAATTTTGGTTTAAAATTTTGTTTTTCTTGCGTCATGGATGGACCAAAAGAATAATTTTGGTGTCATTTTTTTACGGTGAAAAACACACTGATTTGGAAATTCTTGTGAAAAATGAACTAACTGTCGGATTGTAATAAAACTTTCAGGGCATTATTTACATTATTCGGACTATGGTCCTCATCTTTTCGCCATATCTATCACTTTTTCGGCCGTTGTACAACGGCCGAAATGTTGTGATAGATATAATGAAAAGATGAGGACTATAGTCCGAATAATGTAAATAATGTTCTACCTCATCTCAGAAATATAGACAAACTTTCAGGGCTTATTTAAAAGGGAATGAAATTATTTTAGAAATGTTTCGTTTTAGAAAATCTTGAAAAAAAAATTGCTTGTTTTTTACCTGTTCCTCTACTCCTTATTCAGGCTCATGAAATTTCAAGAAATTAATTTTGTACTGCTTAATGTTTATACGCAGAACTCCTTGGAGAATTTAAATCATCATTTATTATCATTTATTAGTAAAATAGCGAACGTTGATGCTTCACAAAGCAACAAGCAATGCACATGAACAGTGAGAAACGAAGTTAAGAATGAATAGAATATGTGAAGCAACTTCATAATTTCATCCTCTCACATATGTATTTGTAAAATTTTCTCTGCAAAGAGCGGCTTTCAATGCCTTTTGCAGTCTTTTAAGAAACTGAACTTTTTAATAAGACAATTTTTAAAGACCGAAGCTGTAAAATACAGCGGGCGAAGGATATGTAACCAGCCAAGCTGGTACTGTTTTTGTCTACTCACTAAAGAAACATTAATGGAATATTACACCCATTCGCTTAACTAACCTGATCAGACACAAAACTGGGGTCAAAACACTATGTAAGTATAAAAATAGATTTTATAGCAAAAAATACCAGCAATTCATTTTTGGAAAAAATATTACCAGCAATAGATTTGACTCTTGACCAAAAATCCTCTTTACAAAATTACACCAATGAAAACCTGATCTACAAACTTATTTATTAGAAAGAATATATATTTTATTCATACAAACCTACCCGAAAAAAATCGAAAAAATTGAAAAAAATCGAAAAATCTTGTCTGCATTAAATAACCCATCGAGATTGATATGCCGTAAAACAAAAGACCAAACCAAACCAAACCAAACCAAAAAAAAAAAAAAAAAAAAAAAAATCAAATTAAACCAAACCAAACGTTAGGGGCGGAGGACAACTTAAGAAAAAGTGTGTTGCGAAAGATTGATTTCTGTACGCCAAAGGTACTAACTTGCCAGGGAAATTAATATACGCAAAATAAAACCACACCCACTACAAAGCCCCTTTAAATAAATAGGTCAATGAAAGCTGATTTAGAAACTGATTCTTAGAAAAAAGGTTATATATTCTATTCCTACAAAACTATCCTGAAATCTTGTCGGTATTGAATAACCCATTGTGGTTGATATGCCAAAATACTCCAAACCAAATCAAATCAAATGAATTGTTTGGTTATCAGAAACTCAAAGAGAACCCTCTACCAATTCCATCGGATATGCAGCATCAGATGCTTCGAAGAAAGACTCAATTTTGGTACGGTTTGTGCTGGTTTATTTCACTTGCCTGGAATCACTTGTGTGTTGCATTGTTGTAACGTATCAACTTTTCATCGTGCATCGCGAAATCGAAAAATTTTCATAACGGTTAATGATATTTGTGAGATCAGCCCAATATCACCCATGTCTGGTAAAAAACGTGCAGAACCCTAAAAGATCAAACACACTACAGTCGTTAATGATCTGTCAGGTGAAGTTGAATTCGACAAAGAATTTGAACTCGATTCGCTGATTCTACATTCCTCTCTGGTATCCGTTAAACAATCGCCGATATCACAGACTGAGATGAACAGACTGAAATAGATGAGAGAACAATAGACAGATATAGACAGGCATATACAGAGAAGGACAGACTGAATTGTTTGAGATTCAGACAGATAGACACGACTGATTTAGGCTCACATAGATATACAGACAGCTAGCTAGTGAGCGATCTCGGTAGCTAGATAGATAGGACAATTTTAAGTGTATACAGATACAGCTAGATAGCAAGCCAGCTAGCTAGCTAGATAGCTAACTAGCTAGATAGATAGATTGGACTATCTGAGGTGCAGATAGATAAGAAAAATACAAACACACATATATAGATACATAGGGCTGATTTAGGTTCACATAGATAGATAGATAGATAGATGATAGATAGATAGATAGATAGATAGATAGATAGGACGAATTGAGCTTTAAACTGATACACATAAATGGATAGACCGAAACGCAGTTTGACAGAATGGACTGATTGAGGTTTAGAGAGATAAACATACATCTATTCATACATAGACAGGCAGATAGATAGATAGATAGATAGATAGATAGATAGATAGATAGATGATGGGACTGATTAAATTTGAGATCGTTCAATAAACGGATACGTACGGACTCACGCACGTAAGCATACACACACGCGCGCGCACACACGCCTGCACACACACACACATATATAGGCAGAGAGACAGGGTGAATTATATATATATATATATATATATATATATATATATATATATATATATATATATGTATATATATACTTATATGTTTATATATATATCTATATATACATAGTTATATATATGTAATTTTCTCCGAGAAATATCACATTTGAAAACATACTGTCGAAATATAGTTAAACAATATCTTTTTCTTTTTCTTAAATCGAGTAGGGTTGAAAATTATTGGAAGAGGTAAGCGAATAATATTGTTTAGTAACAATAATAATAATAATAATAATAATAATGACTTCACTATCAACACTGACAGAACAATCAAACCTAATCGGCCATACATAATGATTAAAGGCCACAAAAATGTTTTCTTATTGTCAGTTACTGCAGGCGATAATGTAACTTTGGACATCTTCTAAAAAGCTCTCCAATTACAAGGATCTTTAAGTAAAAATCTAAAAACTGTGGCACATGGGGACCTCAACAATACCAGTGGTGTTTGTAGACCTTTATTCGATGGAAAGTATGTCATGCTTGTCTTGCCGAAGGGACTCCTTAGCTTAAAAAAAAAAAATTGTTCTCACACGCAGAGCTCAAAACTTTGGAATAGTTTTATCAATGCAAAATGCACGTGATCTTAGGCGTTTTTTATTCTTATTTTTACAATGATGTTCAATGAAAAAGTCATGATGAAATATCTGACCTTATATCTCTGATTAGGACCAAGAAGGAAATGAGTACACAACAGAAGTAAAAATAAAATAAAATAAAATAAATAATAATAATCCGCTAACCCAACAAGATACATCGTCCTCATAGCCTCTAATATAAATTGTTTTGAGGTTTTAACTTGTACAGGTTTATTATAGAAGAATTACCCAATTTTTAGTATGTAGCACGTTCAGTACGACATATTTACTTGAAAATATATATCTCTTAACTAATTAGAAACGTTCGTTAGGGGTCAAAGCATTGAGCACCCTTGTTCATGTGCAGGTGGAGTAATGGACGTCGTAGTTAGAAAAATAATCAAGGCATCTATGATTGAAGGTTGGTTGATGTAACTTGTTTAGTGCCATATCAAACTCAGGGTTACATGCCAAAATCTAAATATTTTGAACACAATTTTAAGGCTTCAACTATAGATAAAATCTATTGTTTGTCATTTTGCTATAAACTGTATTACTGATATATTTGCTTTAAAAATATATTGTTCGTAACTTTTACTATAAAAATGTATTGTTGGTATTTTTACTAGAAATATATATTGTTGCTAATTTTTTAAAATATCAATAAATTGCTGGCAGATCTACTAGATAAATGTATTTTAATACATCCATAGTGTTTTGCATTTACACCTGTGAACAACAACAATTAAGACAATTGTTTGTAATTATACTATAAAATGTATTGCTAGTCCATTGGATTTAAAATGTCCAGTGGGCAATTTTTACAATAAATAGGTTAATCTTTTACTATAAATATATATTGGTGGGATTTTTACTGTAAAAATGTATTTTCGTACTTTCATAGTGTTCTGTTTTTGCTTTAGACCTGAGAAAAAGAGCAACAGAAACGTTTTGCCCTCCTCAAAACAGTCAATCTCTCAATCAGAGTGCTTGCTGTCAAATGGCAAATTGTTCTGCAAAATTAACAATTCTTTTCCTAAGATCCAAATTTAGAGAATTGTGTAATTATGGAGCACATGGTCTCCATACAATCCTTCTGTGCTATTGAATCAAGAGTTATTCTTCTCCGAGACAGACTGTCTACCATAGCTATTGAGTCTAGTTTACTCTATTATTTAATCTATTGCAATGGTAAAACGAAGAGATATATATTCAGACTTTTGCAAGTTATATTTGCGCATAAGTGTTTATAATGAATATAACGAACTGGAATATGAAATAATCTCACGGATTTCTCATTCACATCCATTATGCCCATCCATCTATATATATATATATATATATATATATATATATATATATATATATATATATATTTGTAGTTAAGTATTTTCACAAACATAAGAAAGCTGAATAAACTTCATATGTACATTGATTTATTTAACAATTATATATATTATTTTAGATTTTACTAGAGAATTTTATATAATGAATATGACGAACTGGAATACGAAATCATCTCACGGATTTCTCATTCACATCCATTATGTCCATATATATATATATATATATATATATATATATATATATATATATATTTGTAGTTAAGTATTTTCAAAAACACGAGAGAGCTGAATAAACTTCATATCTACAGTGATTTATTTAACAATTATATATATTATTTTAGATTTTACTTGAGAATTTTATAGAAATAAAAGTAAATATTTTCTTTTTCAACACAAAAAGATGAAGAATTAACTAGAAATACTTATTGATCTCAATCAGTCGTAGCTGCTAGTTCCTTATAAAGTCTTTATGGGAAAAGGCCCCATTCCTTTCTGCGTGCCGTTCCTGAAATATTTGTTATCATATCTCTTGATGTGAAAATATATAGAGGGAATATTTTTGATTACATACGATAAAGCAAATGGCAAAGAAAGAATAAGAAAAGTTGTATAAAAACCCATAGAATGCTAAAAACAGTAAAAAAAAAAAAACTATTTAAAACTCCGTAGGAAAAAACAAAACTATAATCCCATTCTTCCAGAGAAAAGATTTGATGGTTAACGTATATAAATGCTTGGTCGAATTTTTAATGTATTGACTTGCCTCTTGTTACATTTTCTGCCATCAAAGAATCGATTGTGAAGGAGAAATTGGATCAGTAGTGTGTTAAATCTCTTAAACTGTCCATATCGCAACAAAAAGAAATCAGCAGTTGCTAAATCCCCATGACAGAGAGTGTCATTATTAAGCATCTGCTAAAGTTAACTGAATTATCTGTGAGCATATTTGATTTGTCATCTCGAATGGCATGCACACAACTTATCACTCATACAAAGATGTAAGTTGGATTATAAATGGCTTCTATTTCAATTTTCAACTCTAAATATATTGATATTAATATTAAAACAAATACAAAAAAAACAGAATATCTGAAAATATTAAATTAATGAGAAGTGGATATGATCATTAGGATCAGAAAAGGAATTATGTCAGAAATAAAATATTTTGCAAGGAACATGAAAAATAGAATCATAAGATCGCTTATTGAAGATGTTATTTGTTGAATGCTCATCGTTGGTATTAATATTACTGTGGAAAAAATGTCCTATTTTCTTCTATATTTTTCAATAAGATTTATTATAATACATTCTTACATATGGCCCGTCACTTCAGGGCGGTGGAGATCAAAGTGCTTCCTATCCTTCGCAACTATTAACAATGTTTTTTCCTTCGGATATCTCTCCCAATACATGTTCTATCAACCGTTTGCACAAGTCCATTAGACAGGTTATTCGCTACTATCGTCTGTCTCTCTTGTCATCATCGTGTCCTATGAGCATTAAATTTCCCAAGCCTTCTTTCCTCATTATGTTCACTTGAAATATGTATAGCCCCTTCGCGATTCTTATTATAAGTCTATATTATATTTCAATTTTCTCTAAAGCTTCGTCATTGCTCACACTTTAAGCCTATGTTATTCTTAGCAACCTTCCGTAAAGCTATATTTCTGATTTCTCGTCTAACTTCTTAATTTCTGATGTGAGGGTTAAGCATTCCCTTCCATAGAGCAGAAACCATATATTTAAATTTTAATACTTGCATGATTTTAGAGTTTCTAAATCGTATTTCACATAATCGAGAAAAAGAATTGGTTAAAAACAAAACAGTTTTGCGAAAAAAGAGTTTGATTGAATGAATAATTAATGTGATCGTGGAGAATATAGCATAATTTCGGTAACAAATGGAGTAAGAAAATATAGGTCAAAGTTAAGACGAAACAAACAATCAGGATAAATAAAAATAGCTTGAAGTGTAAATTATTTGAAAAGTAGCGAAAAAGAAGTATATTTTCAAAAAATACACGCAACACACACATATCTATATCTCTCTATATATATTATTTCTGTAAACTTTATTTTCGTCGGTACATCTGTTTTGGTTTTTATCCCAGTTTTTTTTTTTTTTTCATTTTCTTAACTGTTGAAATTAATATATATATATATATATATATATATATATATATATATATATATATATATATATATATATATATATATTTATATATTTATCCATAATATTGAGCAATTTGTCCAATAAGTGTTATACACACACACACATATATATATATTAATTTTAAATTATATATATATATATATAAATTTTTTAAATTAATATATATATATATATATATATATATATATATATTAATTTCATATATATATATATATATATATATATATATATATATATAAATTGTTAAATTAATATATATATATATGTGTGTGTGTGGTATACAATACTTATTGACAAATTGCTCAATATTATGGATAATAGTGTGTATACAATTTTTTATATATATATATATATATATATATATATATATAAATTGTTAAATTAATATATATATATGTGTGTGTGTGTGCGTGTGTGGTATACAATACTTATTGGACAAATTGCTCAATATTATGGATACAGGGTGTGTATATGTAAAACTGGAGTCATACTCATCACCTAAACATTTAATTTGTGCATGAACCTCCGAGTTGCGTTACGAGTGAGGAAAAATGTATATTTATTATTAATATATAATTTATAGCTCTGTTATCTTACACCAAGCACTATTTTATTAATACCACCACTCAATCTGCGATTATATATATATATATATATATATATGTGTGTGTGTGTGTGCGTGTTTGTTTGTGTTTACTTTCGTTACCTAGACTGATTTTTCAGAATTAATGTTAGTTTTTTCCGACGATAGTGATCTTGCCAATTTTCTTGGTTCATTACCAACTTACCGATTATCTCTCTAG
>CAHIKZ030002676.1:392500-415000 GCA_903632075.3 Acanthosepion pharaonis
TAATTAGTACATTTATATCTTAGGGGCATTACCGCCTTGTGGTGGGATTTAATTAAAACAGTAAACAACAACTGAACTGTCTCATCCTTGCCTTGAATGTCTATTGTGACTAGAGATCACCCCAGATCTCAAGTGGAACTCATATATCCGATCTAGTGTTAAACATTCTCTAACATCCTTGGTTCATTGTCTCGTCTCAAACAATATCTGGCGCCGACTCTTATGCTCTTTACATGAGATAGATCAAACTAAATCGAATATTGCTGCCTTATCTGGGTTGGAGTTGGCCAGTCCTCACATGCCTCTCTTGAAAAAGTTCAAATGCGTCCACCCGACGATTGATTATTTTCCTCCCTACAATCCCTTTCTCTCAAACGAAACGTCGTTAGCATCGTGTTTCTTTATTGCCCTTGGAATATTATGTGTTCTGATGAGCTACACCCCTTGTTTCCACCAGTCCTGGCCTTTGAAATTGTGACCAGCCATACCACGTACACTGTTTTGAATCAGCTTAATTCCCATCGTATTCCATAAGTAAAAAGTCAGTTACACTGCTGCATTGTGGAACAGGCTTCCGATAAGATTATTTCTCAATCACCACAATCTTGACCTCTTCAGGCCTAGGGTTAAACTTTAGGACCTACATCTTTTGCTTTTTCCTACTCTTTTACGACACCACTGTGTAACCATCAACCTTGAGTCGGTTTCGGAAATTGTATTGGGTGAAAATTAAATTAAAAAAGAAAACCGATTTATTAAGAGAGATGACTTTAGACATGATTTGTATCTATTAAATTACGTCCTTCACGAAAAGAGCCAACTAACGCGCTCTAGTATAGGGAGGTAGACTATTGTTTTGAGGCAGGATGCAAAGTTACAGTTTAATTGAATGTTGTGTTTGGAGGAAAGATAATGTTCTTCAACAACATGATTTCTTAGTGGTTCAATTCAAAACTCAAAACAAAGCTTCATGTTGAAGAGTATATTCGTGTAGGCTAATGTCATTTCAGATTCTACACAACCAACATTCATGCACACCGTGAAATCGTTATACCGTATACACTCGTGTAAATGCCAACTTCATTTAAAAGGGGAAGTATTTTACAAGAATTTTACTGTCCTGGGTATGACGATAAACTATAACCTGGTCCTGCATATGGCGATAATATGCATTCGGCTGCAAGGCCTCTGATTGGGAAGTTTTGCGCAGTGTGGAACCACCTCTTGATTGCTGGTGTTCCGAGGTCTTCCCTGACTCAGGTTGGTAGCACCTTTTGGGGGTCCCAGCTATGGGTAAATGGTTAACACCCGAACTGGAGTTAAACCACTGTGAAGTTGTAAAATTGGGTTTTAATATCAGCAATATATTTTGAGAAAAAATATTACCAGCTATACTTAAGTAGCAGCAATACACTTTTGAAAAAAAATATTACCATCAATAAAATTATTTTCGTCATTAAATAACCCATTGAGGTTGATATGACGTAAAACTCAATAAACCAAAACAAACATGCGTTTTAACTTACCCATAAAAATTACTTGGCATAGTGCAATCGGTCATCGAAAATGTATGATTTTTAATCTCTTAAACCCGGTCCAAGAAAAAAAAAAACTCTCTTTATAGTAGGATACCCTATTTTTGTGTAAAACCTGATCATAAAACTCGCACTATATTCGAGTATATACGGTAAAAAATCAAGTTTAAGGAAAAGCCTCCACAGCGTTTTCAGATATTAATTCAGTCGAAAAGGAATGTTTCATCTTTAAAAGAAATATGAAGATGGAAACCTATATTCATAAAAAAAGATTTTTGGAAAGAGATAAAATATGTTACAAATTATTTTTAAGGCAAAGAAATAGAAAATTTAAGAATAATTCGCAGGGAATGATTGAGCAATACAATAAAATATCAAGGATGCCATAGTAAAGCTTTAATAGCTAACATATAATCTAGCCTTAGTTATAAAATTTAATATAAAAAAACAATCTTGTAATAATTATAAGTTCCTAAAAATATTGGTATTAATTATATATTGATAAACATTATAGATGTCTACCCATAACTTTATAATTTCTAGTGTCCAAATATGGAACAATGGGTATTTATGATTTACTATCTGATATCACAAAAAAAACTTTATTCCATATATGGTATATCGTGTTAATAAAATGTCTCTGTTCGAAAGGTTAATGCTAGGGAAAGATCTGTCATATACACAGGGAGGAAACATTCTGATTCATCTCGTAATCCATTGGTAAATAGAAAGTACCACTTAGATATGTTTTTCCGAGAATCGCTACTCAGTAGGGTCTGCGGATGATTCCCCGATCACGACATATTTACCATCTTCAAACCTAAGGTCAACCGCTATGTATCCTCCTACGAATCCTCATAATCTGCACTTTCATTCATTTGCTTATGTCAATGCAATACCCTCAGTAAATTACCTCTAACTTGATTGGTTTGTGGAACATGTATTGCGTGAATATTTAGTAAGAATATATTTCCCTGATATCTGTCTATATTTATGAAATGAGGTATTGTAATTATTTACAATATTTACGTTTTTGGAACTGTTGTGCTTATCTTCGTTGCGACATTCACGAAGTTTCGGCTGTTGTACCCTCAGGCTTACTTCAAGACTTGTTTATATTTCTCATATGAGGTATTTTAATTATTTACTCTTTTTATATTGTTGGGATTGCAATCTTCAACTTCGTCGCCATTTTCTCGACCTCAAGGAAACATGGCTCACTGTATAACGTGTTGGTTTAATCCAGTGACTTGACCCAAATAGTTCTGTGTTCAATAACTGGCTACAGCAGAGTTGAAAAAAAATTTGTAGATTTGAGTTAAAAGGGAGATAACTAATACGGGCATCACCTGGAAGAGGCATGTCACATGGAACTAGAACACTTTACCCCGGTAGACGAAATAAAGAGTTCAGTTCAAAATTTCAATCACCTGAAGAAGGCCGGAGCTTACAAGAGACGAAAAGTCTTGGATATGGCAATGAAGTTAAGGACAACAATATATATTTCCCGAGTTCTTTTAGAAGCGTTATATTCCGAAAACGGCTTATCGATATTTATTTTAAGACTATTCAATATCATAGTGATTTAGTACGCTAAACTCACATGTGGTACAGAAGCGAAAGTATGGAACCTCCAGTGAGGATCGAACTCCCTATTCAATCGGAGTTTTTCTAGTTAGACATGCGTGCTAACCATTACACCAGGTCGAAGTACCAGAACTTTCGACATTATAAACTGAACCACACATAATTTATTTGTTATATCAGTAAAAGGATATGCTGGAAATGTTATAAACATCGGTTGTCTTTTTATATATATATATATATATATATATATATATATATATATATATATATATATATATATATATATATATATATATAAAATATGTATGTATGTATGTGAAAAAACACTTATCTAAATAATGAAATCGGGGCATATCGAAGAGGCAGGTTTTATTTTCGTCTTTAATTTTAAATATAAGATGAAGATCACCGCGCATAAAGGAAGAAAAAAATCCATTTAGAGAATTGCGTAGTGGTGTTGTGTTTCATTTTAAGCGGGCAAATATCCACTGAACTATGAAAGTATTCCCATGAATTTACACATACGCATCTAATAGCAGAACCGAGAAGACGATATATTCGTCTGTGTTAATATCAATTAGAATATACTGTTTTCTATTCAAGATATATAACACAGGTGTTCAGCCACAGGACGATAAATCAATTGAAAGAGGAAAACCTCTCATTGCTTCTGTCACATGACTGTTGAAGTCATTCTATTTCATAAGAGTTCATTCACAGTTTATTATTACGTAAAAAATCATTCGTCCCATCTGAGCTTTTATTTCCTTCCAATCCTTTGCTATCTTTCACGTTGTTTCTTGGGAAAATATCAAGAGATTCAAGTTTCATCTAAAACAAGTTGGTTGCGTTCGAGAGTATGGAGTGTTATATACATAATTTCAGTTGCTATTATGCAAGTCAAATCCAAATCGGCACATACGGTAAAAAATAAAGTTTAAGGAATAGCGTTTTCAGATATTAATTCAGTCGAAAATGAATGTTTCATTTTTAAAAGTAATATGAAAATGGAAACCTATATTCATAAAAAAAAAGTTTTGTTGGAAAGCTATGTATGAACAGATGTAAACAAAGTTCTTGCCGTTTTCTTTTTATATCTTGTGGCAAGAAGTGATCACTGATACGCAAATGAGTGCTTCATGTACCGGGAAACCAGTGACGGTGGGTGATTTGCTCTTGACCAATATAGATGGGTTGCGCACACGTACCAGCCATAGATCGAGCAGCGACGAGAAAACATGGCGATGTCGAAGCAGCTCGTTCGTGATTTTCGGATTTATGACTTTAAGGCAGGCTTACCTACAGCCGCATCAAGTCGCCGAACATATCAATGGTTTGAGAATCAGACTGGAAGTAATCCATCATCAAATAAAAAAAATGAGTTTTTGTTGAATTTGTAGAGGCCAATATTTTTTTTAAGTTCGCTCGCTTCAAATGCAATTTCACAAATAGAGGCTTTAGCCTGGGTGTGTAAACGAACAAAGAATACCGAACGCGAAAGGCACACCTATCAAACCATAATATTTATTTAATTACTAATCATTACGGATACAATACTTGCCCACATAGATATCTATACATTTCGGTAAGAGATCATGTATAAGTAGGAGTGGTTTTCAAAAAATAACTCTAGGCCCGGATCATTGACGGAAATGATAGAAAACCTAATTTTTCGTGCGCAAACGTCATGCAGAGAAACTGTATGCAACCTCTTTGATAGAAAGAAAAATCTAACATATGTTACATATGTCTTCAGATTTCAAAGACATTTAATATGAACAAACATTTAGATCAAACTTGAAATGCCTCCTAAACCCTGTTCATTATCCTTTCCTTAAAATGACATATATTCATTCTAATGTTCTTTAGGCTTTTCAGAATATTCTGAGTATGCTTGTTTTTCAGTTATCGCGTTACGGTCTCTTTATTTTTATCCACTGTATGAAATCTGCCATATATGGCCTGGAGCCCCTTCTGTTTGCCTCGGGGTACTTAATAAACTCCAGCGGCGGATAGGCAATATAATTGGACCTGTTCTGGCATCTTGTCTACAGTCACTTTCTCACAGACGCACCGTCGCCTCTCTCTGTCTTTTTTACAAATACTTTCATGGTAATTGCTCCGAGGAGCTGCATTCGCTGGTTCCCAGACTTCATGAATTCAAGCGCCCTACGAGGCTGGCATCCCGCTCTCACCCTTTCACTATTGAAACTATTAAATGTAGCCGTCTCTTCTACTTCAATAGCTTCATGTCTCGCACCTCTCGCCTGTGGAACTCACTTCCCTATTCCTGTTGCCCTGATAGCTATAATCTCCAACTATTCAAATGTAACATCAATCGACATCTCCAGTCGCCTTGATCTATCCACTATCCTTCTCCTCATCCTTTCCTCTATCACTTCTATCTGATCTTCCTCCAAATCTTCTGTAACCCCTTGCGTCCTAGTGGCTTCCCGCCTTGCTTGGGGTGAAACGCTTAAAAAAAATCTTATCGGTTGTTTTTCTATGGATTTGGGGGAAAACCAGAAATCGCATTCGGCCAATATATATATATATATATATATATATATATATATGATGGTGGACTCTCCTGTCGATTTCGACGTATGAGGTTCCGACAACTTTTTAATGACCTTTATGTTTGAATCTAGAGTGACATTTCAGACCTGCTAATGACTTGCAAAGAAAAACCACACATTAAATAAAGGGGGAGCAAAGAGGGTGCACTTCTCTGGCACCCTCTGAGGCTTTTTCCTTTCTCTTGCTTCACGGAGCTTGACAACGCTTGCCGCCGAAAAATTGCTGATTCCAGTGTAACTTATACTTTTCCAAGCTTTGCGATCTAAGGCAGTATTCTCCAAATAAGTGTGTGCAATATTTGCAGCTGAACTTTTTTCAGCTTATCTTTAAACCTGAGCAAGGGTCGGCTAACATTCCGTTGACCACCTTCAAGCTGGCTGTACATGAGAATCTTTGAATTCTACCATCTTGCATCCGTACAACATGACCGGCCCATCGTAATTGTGCCTCATGAGGAAGCTCTCCAATTCCGTCAATGTTACACATCGTTAGAAGGTTGGCATTGGATTTTTTTTGTCCTGCAGGGTTAGTTAACAGATTGCTCGGAGACATCCTTTGTGAAAGACATCTAATTGCTGAATCTGCTTACGATACAGGGTCCAGGCCTCTGATCCATACCAAAGAGTAGAGGAGGACTTCTGCTTTGTACACGTTGATTTTTTGTCGCAAGACGAAGACGTAGTTTTCCAAACGCGTTAGAAATGAAACTTTTGCAATTCTATTCACAATTTCGTCATCCAGAGTTCCACTTCATATATATATATATATATATATATATATATATATATATATATATATATATATACATGTGAGTTGTGTGTATTTATGTATGTATGTATGTGTGTGTGTTCTGGCAATCACTTTCCTCGAGTGCATTATTGGACACTTTCGAAAAATTTTGATTTTCTACTGTTTACTATCTTTCGTAAGGCTGACCATTATCAGCGGATTCCACGTAGTGTCTCTGCTACAGTTTGTATGAACATCGATCATTAAATTTTACCCTAATACTTTAGAAGAAACCTCGACGCATAGTTGCTATGAATGCCATGGTCACGCAATACATAATCAATATCAATGCCGTTTGACAGAGTCTAAATTAATCATCAATAGAGTCTGTGTTCAGATCTAGACTTCTATAAGGCTGTTACGTATGCCGTCAAAACCATCCAGAGTATATGATATATTTTCTGTAAAAAACTGTTCAATAATTAATAGTTGAAAATAAATTCAAACGATTTAATCCTATAAATCTTAAAGAAATCGATCCTCTCAGACCATATACATCGATTGTATAATTTGTAGTAGAAAATTGATAATAACGATCGGAAAATCGTATAAAAAAGGGAATCAATTTTAGAAAAGATGGTTTGTAGAATTTAACACACACATGACATACTGAAAAAAATTACCAAATAGAACTAACGAATTCAAAAATTTGAAAGACCGGCTAACAGAACAAAGTGATATATTAAATTAAGAGGTGATACTTAGTAATACAAACAATAGGATGCCATAGAGAAACATATTCTCCCATGTGTTGAATGTAAATTTCATATGAAAAAAGAAGGCTATATCACTTCTTCGGATGGAATCCTCTGTACAGTATATAGGAAATTGATATACTTACAAATACACGTGTAACATTTTCCGTTTTAATACTAATTATGTACTAAAAAAAGAATAATTTAAAAAATAAAAAAAACAATACACTAAGATATTTGTAAAATCTCCGAATGCCGTTGGTCTTAACAGTTGATTAATTGTCTTTGAAAAAGCATATAAAGGCATGAAAATGAATTGGAGCAGGGTACAACCAGTGACATCTCACTTTTACTTTGACTCACATTTTGTTTCCTTACAGAATATTTCGGGTGAGGAATTTCTACTCAGTTATGCATTGATATTCTGAGCAGGATTCTCGTTTTTGTTGTTATATCAACTATTTTGCTCCCTTGAAGCATGCCGTTCTCATCCCACACGGTAACTTTCTTGGAAATTTAAATATAGGTATCACGATTGTTTCCTTCGAATGTCAATGCTTGCGAAATAGTTCAGTGATGGAATCTAATATCGAAGAACGACCGACATTAAAAGGACTAATGACACCAAATATCGCCTTAAGACAGAAGGGGAATAAAGCAAATTATTCTCCTTCTTTATGTGCCGTGTCTCTTAAGCGTATAGGGAATCATGGCTCTCCACAACTTACTGTCGTTCGTAACCTTTATTATATTGTGTGTTTCTCTTATTTCCCCTAAACTTTGTACCGCTTTCCATTTACACAAGCTCACAGTTATGAAGTCCAAAGTCCAACCCTTACCTCACAGTCGGTGTGGTGGGTGTAAACGGTAATGTCAGAATTTATGCCGTCCGGAATCGTTCCTGGTAGGGCCACCCGGACAGGCGGACAGGTCTGACACACACGCCGTTTAACAAGGGCTCTGGTGAAAATCCAAGGAGCGTCTGCATCGGCAACCGGCGGCTTCTGGTCGTTCCTGTCTCTGCGTTTGTGGGAACCCCGCGGCAAGCAAGAACGTTATCCGAGTAGGCCTGGGTACCCTACTTCTGTAATTTATCCCAAGAATCTTCTTCTCACAACAGGAAGAAGACGGCTCAATCCGCCCAGAGTGAATGCCGCATCAATACAATAAAAAATACAATACTAAGTTATGCGTTGTTTTCCTATTACCATCAATCCATCCTGTGAGTATCAAATTTTCCAAACCCTTTCTAAACATTATGTGCCCTAGAAATTTCAACTGTTTGTTCTTGATATTAATTATAAGTTTCCTTTTTATTTACTTTTTCTCTAAAACATAGTCGTTGCTCACAAGTTAACTTTCTGGTAATTTCAGCATCGTTCTGTCAAACCAAATGTCTTTTACAAGTCTGTTCTTCATCTTTAAGGAGAATATCCAGCATTTACTCCCATAGAACAGGACATATGGACGAAATAAAGGCTTCGTTCCAAAATTCCAAGATTACCATATGAGAAGACAGAAACATGAATAATGTTGTAAAGTACAGTGGTCGATATAATGATAGTATCAAACCGAAGAGGTGCATATTTATCAGAAAATTTCCGTGTTTCAGTAATTATATTTCTTGGTAACTTTATCTCTTTGCAGGTCGATAATTTCAGGAAAGGTTTTTCTGCTTACTGTCCTCTCTCTTCAGAGAGGAATCATACATTGATATACATATATAGACATATACAAAACAAGATCCAAGATAAATATATATATATATATTTGTGTCAGCGATAAAATACACTCCTATATAAACAATTATGATACCCAGCAGTGATGAGGGGTTTAACATATGATTACAAGATATATATATATTTGTTTACTCTCGTTATAATAAGCCAAAAAAAGGGGACTACATTTTCTGTAGAGATGCAATTAGAAAATATCGTTATATCTACGATAATCTAAAGTCCGTTTATACATACATATATATATATATATATATATATATATATATATGTATATATATATGTGTGTGTGTATACATATATATATATATATATTTATATGTGTGTGAGCGTATGTATATGTTTAGACATTTGTACATATGTGCGTGCATATATATATATATATATATATGTGTGTGTGTGTTTGTCTCAGTATATATATATATATATGTGTGTGTGTGCGTAATAATATATATATATATGTATGTGTATATATGTGTGTGTGTACGTGTATATGTGTGTATATATATATATATATATATATATATATATACACACACATATAAATATATATATACACATATATATATATATATATATATATACACACATATAAATACACAGACACACACACTAATATATATGTATGTATGGATGGATGCATGAATGTTAGAACATTCGCTTTCTGACTATGAGACACGGGTGTGAATCTCACGCTGGTCGATTTGTCTGGAAGTAAATTGTCTGATGTAATCAGCCAGGTGGGGGTCGATCCCAGCGAGAGGCACCTTTGGAAAGTGCCTAGTGTGTGAAATTGGGTAGACGGAAGAGTTGGGCCCGGCGAAAGCAGGATCGAAGGTTTGAGTCCTGTCCAGATTATTGATCATTCTACATAACTGCATCTAAGGTCTGCTCAGCATGGTTGCATCATAAATGTGCCTGGACGAGAAACTGCAATAGGGACTGGCTAGCCAACCGCCCAGCTATTTATGTATATGTACGTATATATGTGTGTGTGTGTTATTATGTTTGTGTGCTAATGCGTATATATATGTTGTGTGCCTATATATATATATATATATATATATATATATATATATATGTGTGTGTGTGTGTGTGTGTGTGCCTGTCTTTTGTATGCATATATATATATATATATATATATATATATATTGAGATATGTTTTATTGGATAATTTAGAAAAGTGTTTCTACTTATTTTCAGTTGGATCATTTCATATTCACGAACAAGTTTTTGGTGTCATTATTAAAGGAAGAAAGAAAATTACCGTGATGATACATATCGGAATAAACAATTCCGAGTACTTTCGACATTACCACAATGTCAACATCAGGCTATTGTTTTTAACTTTCAGATGAACAATGGGCTTTTTTTTTTTTTTTGAAAACGATGAACACAACAATATTTGTCTTGAAAAATAATAAAGAGATGGAGAGAAAGAGAGAGAGAGAGAGAGAGAGAGACACTGGTAACCTCGTTGGTGAATATGATCCTCTTTTTTTAGGAGTGATAGCATATCTATTTGAACAATATTCTAAGCTTGTAAGAATTAGATAAATAAGCGATATGTGTTGTAGGATATCCCATGCTTCTGACTCATATAATCTGGAAGATGTATCCTCCATAGCTTAACGTCACACATTCTCAGACGTGCGTGAATGTAGTATATGCTTTTATCATTAAACACTCTTTGATATGCTTTTATGTCCCCAGGCGACAATCTTGAGGGAACATATGACGCACAATGATGTTGGTTATGTTTAGGAGAATGCATGGCCATAGTTTACTGCGATGAAATTCCGTGTTAAAAAATCTGGGAACATATTTGTTTTGATCTCTGATAAGGACATTGTGTAATCTAATGCTGGTGCACTTAAAATCCTGCTGATCGGTTGAATTTACAAGGCCGCATAGAATTACCTCTCAACGTGACGCAATCTTTACCTGATCAATGTTGCCATGTGAGATACGGCTATCAAATCCTCGAAATAACCACAAGACGAAAGCCCACAATTCGACAAAAAGCGTGTTAGAACCTCTCCGTAGATTCTTTGAAAAGTGATAAAACCCTGTATAACAGGCTAAATCTCAGACACCGTTATTAGTATTAAAAAGGTACAGCAGAATTGGAATTGGTAAAATATTGTCATAATTTCTGCTGTCTGCGTTCACATAGTGTCAGTCAGTCAGTTATATACCATGTGTGATACACGCCTAGGCGATAATTTATCTTTCGATACTTGACTGACGACGCAGATAATTTTTCGGCAGTAGTATGCCATTTCTTTCTTGCCATTCAAGTCAACTGGTCTACTCGGTTTGACCTGCTATTTACCCAAAGCTGGTGAGGTAGAAGAAGAGGATCCATGCCAAGGGCATTAGCACGTAAGTGAATGTAATGGATTCGACTCGAATTCTAACTCGGCTCTCCGATTCCTCAATACGAGCCAGTATACTCTACATAGTGCACTCATGCTAAAATCAGCATAATCAGTAGAATTGTTGCAATTTTAATTACCTTAATGTATGTTTATCACAAATATTTAATCAGGTTCTGTGTCAGTGTTTTTAAGGTAATGTGTTTGAATTAATTTCTTAGGCAGATAATTATACAATGAAAATTAAAAAAAATACAAATAAACTATAAATTGCCTGTCATCTCCTGACCCATTGATATTTCGATCGAGTAGTGTGTGTGTGTGTGTGTGTGTGTGTGTGTGTGAGAGAGAGAGAGAGAGAGAGAGATAAAGAGAGAGAGAGGGGCGTAGGCGTAATGCAATTTGTTTTATCATATAAGAAACAGGAAACACAAATATGTCATACATTAAGATATAGCTATACATCACAGGTTCACAGCCCTGCTTTTCAACATAGTCACCACCTCTTTCAATGGCAGTTTCCTAAAACTTATAGCTATTTCACTTCTCCCTATCGCCATAACGTTTGCTCCTCAATATTGCTTTCACTGAAAGCCTGCAGGTGCTAAGTCTGGTGATGAAGAAGAAATGAAAACTGCTGTAATTACAGAAGCATGGCGTGAATTCCATGGATTGAACATATGAGTTAAGGGGAAGTTTTAGAACGCACAATAGAAACAAATGGGACACTTATAATTCGAATCAGAATGAGACAGTCGAAATTTCTCTTGAAAATAATGAGGAAAGAGGGCTTGACGAATCTTACACTCACATGACATAGTAAAGTCAGGAAGGACAGGGGAAAGCATTACATGATTACACATCCCAGAATTTAAGAACACAAGACATCACGGTTCCAGTTGTTTTTGGCTGCTTCCAGAGTTCAAGAGTGACGCACAGACCATGAAACAATCGACTACCGTTTTCAGACCATGTTTCCGTGTTTTTTTTCCATAATGACAATGTTTGGTTTTTTACTTCATGTGTTTAGATACTGCCTAGACAAACTTAGTGACCATTTGAATGTTTAGGGATATGTGTTTGGGAATATTTTTTCCATAATGACAATAGTCTTTAGTTTCAATACTTCATGTGTTTAGATGACCATTTGAATTTCTCCGTGTAACTCGTATCTCCAAATAGGGATATGTGTTTGGGAATATTTTTTTTCCATAATGACAAAATGTTTAGTCGAGTTTCAATACTTCATGTGTTTTTAGACAGCTTTGACCATTTGAATTTCTCCGTGTAACTCGTATCTCCAAATAGGGATATGTGTTTGGGAATATTTTTTTTCCATAATGACAATGTTTGGGTCTGCTAGTTTCAATACTTCATGTGTTTAGATACTGCCTAGACAAGCTTAGTGACCATTTGAATTTCTCCGTGTAACTCGTATCTCCAAATAGGGATATGTGTTTGGGAATATTTTTTTTCCATAATGACAATGTTTGGGTCTGCTAGTTTCAATACTTCATGTGTTTAGATACTGCCTAGACAAACTTAGTGACCATTTGAATTCTCCTCCGTGTAACTCATGTCTCCAAATAGGGATATGTGTTTGGGAAATTTTTTTTTTCCATAATGAAAATGTTTTTTTCAATACTTAATGAGATACTGCCAATGTTTGGGAATTTCTCGTGTATTTCAAATGGGATATGTGTTTGGGAATATTTTTCCATTCAATGTTTGGGTCTGCTAGTTTCAATACTTCATGTGTTTAGATACTGCCTAGACAAGCTTAGTGACCATTTGAATTTCTCCAACTCGTATCTCCAAAAATATGTGGATATGTGTTTGGGAATATTTTGAAATTCTCCAAATAGGGATATGTTTGGGAATACTTCAATGTTTGGGACCTAGACAAGCCGATATAGGGATATGTGTTTGGGAATATTTTTTCATAATAACAATGTTTGGGTCGATTTCAATACTTCATGTGTTTAGATCTCAGAGCTTAGTGACCGTAACTCTTTATCTCCATCCAAACCGAAAACTTCATGTGTTTTAGATACTGGACAAGTGGAACATAGTCAATGTAAATCTCCAAATAGGGATATGAATCAATGTTGCGTTCTTTCATTGTTTTTGCATGGGAATACAAATAGATGTGTTTCTCGGAAATTTTTCCATAATGATTATCGATGTGTTTAGATACTGCCTCAGCTTAGTGATTTATGAACTGTACGTGTTTTGGGAATATTTTTTTCCATAATGACAATGTTTCCTTTAGGAATTTGTTTAGATTGCCCAGACAAGCTTATGACCTCATTTTCTGTGTAATCTCAAATAGGGATATGTGTTTGGGAATATTTTTTCCATAATGACAATGTTTGGGTCTGCTAGTTTCAACATGTGTTTAGATTGACTAACTGTATTCAAACAGGGATATGTGTTTAGATATTTTTTCCATAATGACCGGAGTTTCAATGCTTCCATGTGTTTTAGATACTAGACAGCTTAGGACCATTTGAATTTCTCGTGTAACTCTGTATTCCGGATATGTGTTTGGGAATATTTTTTTCCATAATGACAATGTTTGTCTCCTATTTCAATACTTATGTGTTTAGATATGTCAAGTTTAGTGACCATATAACTGTATCTCCAAAAGGGATATGTGTTTGGGAATATTTTTTTCCATAATGACAATGTTTGGGTCTGATTCATTTTTCTAGAACAAGCTTAGTGACCATTTGAATTTCTGTCTTATCTCAAATAGGGATATGTGTTTGGGAATATTTTTTCCATAGAAAATGTTTGGGTCGAGTTTAACTTATGTGTTTAGATCTGCTCTTTGATGACCATTTTTCCAAATAGGGAATTGTTTGAATATTTTTTTCCATAATGACAATGTTTGGGTCTGCACTAGTTTCGAACGAATTTCTATAACTATCAAATAGGGGGTTAATGTTTGGGTCTGCTAGGGACTTCATGTTTAGATACTTTGCCATTTGAATTTTTTTCATGTGAAAATTTTATGTGTTTAGATAACCATTTTTGAATTTCTCGTGAACGTATGAAGGGATATGAAAAGGGATATTTTTTCCATAATGACAATGTTTGGGTCTACTAGTTTCAACTTCATGTGTTTAGATTTAGACAATGCAGTATCTCCAAATAGGGATATGTGTTTGGGAATATTTTTTTCCATAATGAACAATGTTTTGGGTCTGCTGGTTTCAATACTTCATGTGTTTAACACTGCCTAGAACAAACTTTTTCAAAATAGGGAAATCAACTAGTTTTACTTCATGTGTTTATATCGAAATTATTTGAATTTCTCCAACAGATCCAAATAGGGATTGGGAATATTTTTTTCCATAATCAATATTTGGGTCTACTAATTTTACTTCATGTGTTTAGATACTGCCTAGACAAGCTTTTGACCATTTCTCGTGTAAATCTCAAATAGGGATATGTGTTTGGGAATATTTTTTCCATAAAAATGAGTTTTCAATACTTCATGTGTTTAGATACTGCCTAGACAAGCTTAGTGACCATTTATAGAACGTATCTCCAAATATTTGTTTGGGGAATATTTTTTTCCATAATGATACTAGTTTCAATACTTCATGTGTTTAGATACTGCCTAGACAAGCTTAGTGACCATTTGAATTTCTCCGTGTAACTCGTATCTCCAAATAGGGATATGTTTTTGGGAATATTTTGAAATTTCGGACCAATTTTATAGTGTGTAGATGAAACCGTCTTCATCCAAACCGAAAAACACAAAGTCCAAAGAAAACAAATTATCTGGATATATGCGAAAATCGAACGATAGGAACGGACTTGAAACAATGTCAAGTTGATCTACTGTACGGACAAAGTTAGAACGTCCGTATATAACGAAAGGAAGTAAGATTATTTTTCATGTGATTATGTTACTATAGATTCGATAATTATCTTTGACGAGGAATTTGTATTATCATACAAAGGTTAAGGAAAAGAAGATACTGACCATTTCAATGCAGCTTTTCTGAATTTGCTCTTATCGACAAGGGGAAAAAGTAAAAATTTTTTAGCATTTTAATCAAAATGACCCAAAAAGATGTATTTTATCATTTTTTCTAAATTTTATCAAGATACAAATTTCCATCAAACCTTAAAATGAAATCATCATATAGTACATATATTTGTTTAACAATGATGTTCACCCTGTACAAAGCCCGAAGAACACAAAGTAAGAGAAACAAATTATCTGGATATATGCGAAAGATAACGGTTGACCCCAGATTTGAATAGGATAGATTGTCATGATCGAGGAAGCGGTTCCACAAAACAGAGGTTCGTAGAAAGAAGCGTGCGTTGATCGAGTCAGCCTTGTGATTCCATAAAAAATAATTTTATCTGAGCCATAATAGTTGAAATTAAATGTCGATTAACTGAATTTGAACGTTATTTTACCTGAATTATAGATGATTTTAAAGAAGTTTTATGGTTATTTTTTTGATATTTTAAGTGATTTTTAAGGCAAATCTGTCTGTTAAATGAGGCTTCAAAAATAAAGTTTTGTTCATTCAGTTTCAGCAAACTATATGACAAAATAATTATGAGGCAGTAAATTCTTCCGCACTCGGTTCTTCAGAAATTTAATCTCAATAAAATATTCCTATTTGTTAATTACAAATATTGCCTGTCAACAAACGCCGCCATATTTAAAAAAATGATGTTGATTAGATTTTTTCTCTAGGTATTAATTCTAGAAAATACAATATTTTTGTGAAGACAAACGATCTGTCTTTGTTTTTATATGGGTAATGTACGAATATTTTCTATGTTCCTTATATGGAACATTTTGTAATAATCACAAATACGATGAAATACACAGTAAAACATGAATATAGATATATCTTCATGCGGAAACTTAACCATTAAATTTAATATTTATTTCTGCTTTTGTTAATATTCATATCAAAATGTATTAAGGGTATATGATTTATATGTTAATATAGTCACATTTTATCGCAGAAAAAGCAGATAGCATTGTAGTTATCGGCAAGAAAATTAGCATCATCAACACCGAAGAAAAAATTGTCTGAAGCTCTAGATGTTAGATATCAGGGTTACAACTCTACGAGAATTCTTATTCTGAATTAAACCCCCCTTTAAGCGTGGGGATAGTTACTCAATCCCATGCAACCGATCTCAAACTAAAGCGAGAACAGGAACAGTATCATTGTGTATACTCAATAACCAATCTAATACGATCTACCTAACGTTTTCAGATTATTAAATTATAAATGTCCACCCGAAATAACAAAACTATGATCTTCATTGCCAAACAAAAATTGTTATATTATACTTATCTAATCATTTCAAATTACGTCTACCAGAATATTAAATGAGCTTAGCTATATTTGTCCCCACATAAGATTTCTTAGTTTTTGTAGATTAAAACATATCACTTGTAAATATTAATACTTCCAGAGACGGACATAATATTTTCTAACAAAGGAAAAATACAACGGCGACTCAGTCATGACGGCTTTGAGATAAGGATCTACTAGTGACATTTATGAATTTAATGAAGATATAAAAGATAAAAGGAAAAACGTCGGTAAATACATACACACACACATATATATATATATATATATATATATATATATATATAAATGAAGAAAAAAAACGACATTAATAGTACATGGGAAAAATTACATCAATAAATTACATTTAAAACTCCGCAGCTGCCCTGTTGTAGTGCTAATAAATGTTGTCTAGGACGAAAACTTTCGCGGAGCTGTATATTGGAATTGTCTCGAGACTGGAAAAGAAAAGGCCTCACTCACGCCTTGGGTTGGGTCAGTGGATTTCAGCTTTGTTATTTATGTCTTAGAAAAGTCACATAATGACGATGGTGGCTGGTTCTTCCAGATTAATGAGAGAGAAGCCGTATAATTTATATGCCTCTTTCGAGACGAATATTTTTGAAAAATCCTTCCCACCCCATGAAAAAAAGTAGATAAAAATGAATGTCTGCATGAGAAAGAAGAAACTCTGATAGGTGGCGACAGATATCCAATGGACAAAGTGGGACGGATGAATATGTATTTTTTCTTGAGACCGATTGATAATTGACAATGAATCTTCGCACAGCAATAAATCAATGCGAAAAAAAAACTGTTTTTATTTTTGTTTGTTTACAAGATTGAACAAAAAAAATAGTAAATTTGTGGTATTGCATTGTAAATGTGACGAATATCATTTTAGTAATTATTCTTAATCGGACCGAAGATTTTCCATCGAAGGCAGCATAGGTCAAGGCTTAACACTGGATGGTCTGCCAGTTTTACTCTACAATACGATCTTTAGATTAAAACACAAACATATATACACACACAAATGTCTATCTATCTATCTATATATATATATATATATATATATATATATATATATATATATATATATAATGAAATGGACAAAAGTCCGACAATTATTTTAAGACATTTTTTATGTTTATACATTCTTTTTATACATACAAAAATTTAAGCAAATGCTCTGTTTCTAATAAACAAGTATTAAACAACATTTACCAGCCTGAATGTCCGGAGAAGTTTTCCCGGAGGAGGAATATTTTCTGTGAAAATTTTTCGGACATTCAGGCTGGTAAATGTTGTTTAATACTGATTATTATAAACAGAGCATTTATTTAAATATTTTATCTATAAAAGAATGTATAAACATAAAATGTTAATATATATATATATATATATATATATATATATATATATATATATATATAGTGTGTGTGTGTGTGTGTGTGTGTCATGCAAAAATTAGATAATTGTCTAAATTCCACATAAAGGAAAATAACACTGGCATCTCATTTTTAAAAGATATATTTACCAGAATTACTCAAAAATATCTTGAATTACTAAAGAGTAAATGTATTCAATCAAATCGCCAATGTCTTTAAGCATGGCCTCCAGTCGAATTAGGAATCCCTTGCAACTCTTCTAGACGGTCTCCTCGTTTAAGTTAGTTAATGTTGCTATAAACCTTGCCTTCAGTTCATCTTTGGTGTTAAAGGAGTTTTGTTGGTCTCTTACACAAATACGCCGCACATATAATAATCAAGTGTGTTGCAGTATTGGGAGTTTGGTGGCCAGATGTAAATGGTTATGTGGTCGCAGAAATTGTCTGACAGCCATAACTGGGTTCACCTGCTGGTGTGACATAGTGCTGCTCTGGGTGAAGAGGGTTAATGATGAAAGAACCTAACTCCTCAAGCACTTGATGTAGGTTTTCGTTTTGAGTCTGAAGCCTTGTGAAATGATGAATGATAACGTTGCGATCACTAATGATCACTCCAAATAACTTCGTAATCACCATTCGACTCATCTCACTTTTTCCGAATCCTCTACACCCTCCTCAGATTGACCCGGAAACACTTTGAAATGTCCATATTAAAGCTTCCAGCGCGAATGATAAGCAGTACATCATGCCGTTTCCAAATTTCTGGCGGAGTGAATTATATCATGCTCCTCTTTTTCTCACAGACGATACCCAAATGACGGTGCTATACTCTGCAATCGACAAAAGCAAAAACAAACAACGTGCATGCGCGAAATGAAAAAATATAAAAGGGAAACAATTTACCATTTTTACCCTGTATATATAAAACATTGACCTATTGATCTCTATGTATAAAAGGCAGGATGTGTGTGTGTGTAACGAATGCAAGGCTGCAATTTTCGACGGATTTGCACCAAAAATTAACATGCACATACTCCAAGTTAGCGAGAAGGCCAAGACTGACTTTGCATTTCTCAACTTCCATCGATAGTGGAAATAATCGATTTTTTTCATGCTTCTACGGCAGTTTTCATGTATTTTGCGGCCATTTTCTATTGGCCAGAGTGAGAGCCCATAGCTGGCTGCCACGAATAGGCAGGAAGATTCTATTGGCCAGTGTCATAGCCAACAGCTGACTGACACGAATGTTAACTAGCATGCTAGCATGCAAAAAAATCGATAGCTGCATTCGTCACAACAGGGAAAATTTAAATCTGCATGACACTTTACTCCAATTGGTTCATTCGCTTGCTTAAACTCAACGTTGATTCTGATTCCGCAGAACTGGGTTTGGTGTGAAAAAGTATTTGTTGTTAACATTTTTTTTTCATTCGGTTTTTCCAGTTACGAGTTTTTTTTTAAAGCTGATCGTTTTGTGTTCATTTTGTTTAGTTCTTTTTTCGTAACAGATTTAATGTTTAGTATAGAGCTTAGAAAAATTCGCAGTGTGAGATAGGCAAGAAGTAAGGCATGTAGCAACATCAGCACGGCAAAGGGCACTCTTTTTAAAGGCAAGGAAGGGCAAAAATATTTTAAGTCAAGTGATAGCGATTGCTGTATGAGAGGCTACGATTTTTGAATCAAGCACGGGCAACGCCGGCTCATGCTGCTAGTAAAAAATAAAACGATCACGAAAAAATTCTACATTTTCCAGTTTCACTTGTTCATCGCCTACGTTCAAGTCTCTTGATTTTTTATCGATTTTTATTTAATCTACATTCATACAAGCTTTACAATGTCATTACAGCGTACATTCTACTAACATTGAACACTGATTTTTTTTTTATAAATGGCCTTTAATTTGATGATGTGGCCGGTTACTCTTGTTTTTCTCTGCTCAGGTCGCTAGCCAATCCATTTAAATTTTGTGTCAAGGTTCTTACAACACTTCACCTTTCTTACAAGGTCTTCGATTATCACAATGTGTGATAAAGAATATAAAATAAAGTTGGGTAAAGACAGGGTCGGTCACGTCTTGAATAGACGCGGCACACAGAATAATAATAATACATCCATAAATTCAAATGTGATTTCATCAGAAATGATGAGCAACAAAGCCTATTGATATTTAAATATCAAGGAAGTAAAATACATAAGAAACAGTAAATATTTTCGCATCAGACAACGATTTCGATGATGTGCCAGCAAAATTGTAAGAGCGATACTCGACTCGTGTGATTCAATTGATTTTCCGATAGCGGTTTCCTGCAAGAGTTTGATATTGCAGTATTTTCGAGTTTTTGATTCAGAATTTGCAGAGTCGGCAATGAACAAAATTATCAGTGAAACCCTTCAACAACTTCAATAATTATAAATTTAAAACAAAAGTGCGATGTCCATACTTGATCAATGCTAATTCCAGAATTCTCGGCAATCATTATATGAAGATATATTTTTTGTAACAAGATGCATAAGTGGTGTAATTGATACCCTTTCAAAATTAAAAATGAGAGAGCCTATTTCGAATTCCAGTCTGGATACTGATCTGCACTTACGCAGAGATACCCTGAGTAAAAGTATGAATTGATCCCCTAAACATTGATTACGTATTAGGATTTCTTTGTTCTGTAGAAGAACTGAAAGAGGTCACCTTGGCTTTTTGGTTTCGGAGGTAAACTGGTTGCTTGTTTTGAAAAAAATTGTCAGATTTTTTTTTTTTTCAAAAGTAGGACTTCACAATTTAGTCTGGTTGTTAGTAATTTCACTGATTAAGAAAATAAAACAATAAATAGTAATAACAGCTCAAACACGTGTACTATCTAAAAATGACATTTATAGTGATAAGAAATAAAGGTCGGATAAAAACATTCTTTAAAAAGAATTACTGTTTACGTTACGGGTACGAAACTAAAGTTAGCGGATATAAATTTGTAGAAAACTCAACGAGAAACAAACACGCCTTACTTAACAGTTTTTCGGACTTTGATTTATAGGAATTTGAGCTAGAAAAAATATTCTTATTTCAAATAAATAAGTCAGTATTTACTAGCAAAAAAGACAAAGATGAATCAATGAAATATTTTTTTTACAAAAAATTTTAAAATGATTGATAATCCGTAAAAAAAAATATATATTCAAATGAATCAAAATTCAAAAATAGCTTTTAAAATTAGCATGGTATAAATAAATTATAATAAAAATAATCCTGTTTTTGGGAATTTTCAAAATGATGAATTATGCGTGACGATTCAAATAATATAAATTCAATGGACAATTTATATAGTTTCATAAAAGGAAACAATTATTGTGGCGGGAAGAATGTTATTTGAAATACAATTACCATAACGTTCAAAAACGACTGTACCGAGCGGATAGCTAAAGAAGAAAATAATATAAACATGTTGGCACTTATGTTTAGTACACAAAGGTAAAGCTGAATTTTATAGGGATGACTCTATTAATGATTGTCAGCTCGCGTTATTTCAAAAGTGCCATTATCCATCACGAAACCCTTATGCCATATATGAAACGTTGCCGGCTTTCCACAACGATATCGCAGATGTTAGAAAATAGTTTATACCTTAGCGACAACAGTGGACCGTACACACAAGAGCCGTCATTTATATCACGGTGCAAAAATTCATATATTTTTCTTCCGATTCCTTTGATAAAAATAAATCTAGCTCACCCAGAGAGTCCATTTCCCCCGAACTACTACATTATTCATTCTTTTTAAAAGAGGTTGTTTCATAAATGTGTTTTTTCTGAAATACTTATGTTCACTGTCAAGCAAAATATCACTTAGTAACCTTAACGTTGTCTGATCGTTTGATCTTGCAAATTATAAAAAGCGTTATTTAATATTATAGGTAACTGCAAATTTTTAGAATTATTTTTATTTTATTTTTTAAACATTTTAATCAAATCAAGGTTATACGAACTAAGACGAAAGGGGTTACTGAGTGAGAAATAACATGCGAAAAAGATAGACATTATTAAGGGGAGTGAAGCATCAAAAAGCGGAATTAAGAAGACAGAAGATAAAGATTGGCAGTGATAAATACAGCTATACAAAGTAGAAAATAAGATATTATGTTAACATAAGCTATTATACTGGTGTAAATTGAAATTATGGACACAGTTTTCATTCAGTTGATATGTAAGTAGGTCTGGCATTAATAAATTCATTTTTCAGGGTGATAATACATATGGTCAGGGAGCATAGAATTTTCATGGTTTATTTTTGAAATGGAAAATCAATTCGTAAATGTTACTGAAGATTTTTGTAAACTTAAAAATGTTCCGTCAAAATGAACTATCCTGCAAATTTTTGTTTTTCTATCAACCAATGTTCGAGAAAGTTGAAAAGAATTTTGATAGGTTGTTATCAGTTGGCTAAGTAGATGTCTAAATAATTCAGTCATAA
>CAHIKZ030002676.1:420000-452500 GCA_903632075.3 Acanthosepion pharaonis
TGTGTTGTATCAAACAAGAAACTCATAAATATAAGAATAATAATTTTAGTCAGTGGTTATTATTACCCAAGCAAAGGAGCATGTATATTATGCGAATTTAATGGAGTCAGTAATAACACGGGTAATATGAACACGATCTTAAAGAAATTAATGATGGAAGTTGAAAATAATTAGTGAAAGGATTGAAAGTTATTAAACCACGGTATTCTTGGCATGACACAGAAATGAAAGCGTTATTGGATAGAATCGAGCTAGTAATAGTTTACAGGCAGAAAACTCATCAGAAATCTATGGTATAAGCAGCGAAATGCATACTTAGATAAATCTCAAATTGGAATAATTCTGTTCATCAACAGCTTTAAATAATGTATATTTGTGGCCGACAGTAGAACCTGGTAATTAATACGATTTAATTAAAACGCTATGTGAGTCAGAAAAAACAAAATAGTGAAAACTGTTTTGGTTGTACGTTAAGCATATGAACTTATCAGTATGTGCATTGAAAAAAAGACGTAAGTCCTCTCCAGGTAAAACTGAGCCAATATACACTTTATCATTAAATGTTGCTAGAATACTGTAGAAATTCATGAAGGCTTGCTGTTACATAACCCCATGTTGCTTTTGAAAAGCCATAATATATAATAAGATAAAAATGGTATCATTTTGGCGCTAATTATTAAGAGAGTGCAGATTTTATGTTATTTAGATCTTTGCTATTGTCAACATATATACATATATATATATATATATATATATATATATATATATATATATATATATATATCGGATATACTCGAGTACATTGCAAGATTTTATTATCTTTTTTTTTACACAGAAAGTAGTTGCACAATAGAAAGAAATCCTTTTTGACCAGGTTAAAATTCATGCATCTTCGGTGACATGTTGCACTATACACAGGTAATATATTTCTGGAGAATTTCATATTGAAAAGATTAAGAGGACATCATACATTAGAAATCGGTTTAGACAATAATTCAGAAAATAATATTTCGGAAAAACAAGATTTTGGAAGATAAGCTGAACGACAGAAACATGAAACGAATCTATGCATGAGGATTTTTCAATGTAAAATATTCAGAGATGTTTGTTGACTTGAAAATAAAATCGAGAAATTCGAGCCAGAGGAGGAGGAATATAAAACTCTGAATAAAGCCGTGCACTCTTGGGATATCATCAACGGACAATATGTGAAACAGAAAAGGCCGGGAAAGAGAACATCGAATTTTTCTCAAATAGGCAACGAGAGAAATGCAGGAATGTGCAAGAATGTTTAATGGAATTTCAATTATGACAGACAAAAGTTGGAATAGAACTGAAAATCGGAGAAAACTGAAAAAAAGAAAATCGGAAATGGATTGGAGAATAAAAAGATGTTGATTTCAACAAACAAGCAGATGTGTATGAGATGACATCTGCAAAAAGAAAATTAATATTTATAAATCTAATCGAAGAACAACTGTAAAAAATATAAGCCATATTAGACATAAAAAACAGGCCAAGTGTAAATATTGAGCGAAGTGAAAAGGAACAGCGACCTAAATCCTAAATGTGAATGAGCATGTTTACCCCGAGAATTGATGATTTCAGGTTTTATGCGGTTTTAAAATCCAAACAGATCGTCCAATCCACATCGAAATGATTCAGTTTAAAGCAGGTAATAAAGGTTTTTTTTTTACTCATTCGATATGGCTCTCTTAATAGACAACAAAATGCAAGAGATTGAAAACATCAGAAATAATTTGATCTGGCAAGAGTGTATAAAATTATAAGGAACGAGAAATTAAGACATGTAACGTTATTTTTTCTCTGCTTTGAAAACAACTCGTAAGACATCTAAAAAAAAAAAAATTGGTCAAAGGAAACTAACGAGGAAACATTATTACAAATAAAACGCCAAAAAGATTCTCGTAAAAAGACGCGCTTCCCGAATTCAAATTCCAGCCGATTCTGCTTGTTTCAGTATGTTGTAAATATTTAGATATTTGAGACGTACGTGTTTTTTCTTTGTTCCAAGAAAGAGATGCTGTATTTTAAAAGGGCAGTATTGATTGTTTTGTTTTATAGGATTTTATGGTAAAAAAAAAAACCCTACGAAAAAGAAAGTTCAAACAAATGTTTGATGTAACAATATGTTAAGGTCATAGGCACACAACAAAGACAAGACAACACGAGCCAAGATTTAAAATAGACGCAAATTTTATTCTTAACGTAACAAAAGGAATTACAAAAATCAAGTTCCAAATAAATACATATATATAAAAATTATCAAGGAATATAAAATAATCCTTATTACAATTAAAATCTATAACTTTGCTTGAGAAGGTCCTCAGAAAAGAAAACTACATCAAGTGAAGGAAATGAGAAACATCACCCTGAATAGTTTTCAAAGAATAATTCGGTAGAATTTCCGAAAAAAAGTTTGTGATAAAAGCGAGGAATAGATCAATCAAACCATCCGATTATCTTCCCTTCATGTGGGAACGACATTGTTGTTCCTTTCAATTCTCGTCCGACGGCTGCCAAATTTCTTCTGCGTCGTTTTCCTTCTGGACTGGTGTGACCTGGATACCTTTGGGAAATGCTTGTCGAGTGCCAAAATCAAATCCAAGCACCTTAAATACCCTACAGGTAGGTTCCAAATAGAATTTTCGTAATTTGGAAGGAGACAGCTTGTTGTTTTTCGATGGAAAACAAAACGCAGCTGTTTTCCCACAAATCTAAAACATGCCAACAAACAGATGCCAAAAATATTTTCGAAATTGAAAATTAAACAAGAGCCTAATGCAGAGCCTACGTTCTCGCTGAAAGCCAGAAGTTTTTCTTATAAATTATCTATTATTTTTATTATATATTCTTTGTTTATTATGTAAGTTATTTTCAAGATAGGTATACGTCGATAGATCAATTTTTAAAATAAATTTTATTTAGAATATTAATTCATTAAAAACATCTTTATTAATTTTGGGAAAGCCAACTTAGGTTTTAATATCAAGGGCCTCTGAGAAACATTCAAATGAAATCGTAGTAGTGTTTGAAGACATCATGATACACGTATAGCAAAATTCAAATTTCTTCTAAACCACTGATTCTCAACCTTTCTTCACCCATGGTTCATTTTACCCTTGTTTTTTTTTATTTTTTGGTGGACCCCTTAAGAGCTATTTGACATAAGACAAAACTATTCTATTTTTCACTGATAAAAATGTTGAGGTTTTAATATATAATTAATGCCAACAAAAAGCAACGCTGAAAACGAGGGGACATGAGTCTAAATCCTTTATAACACAAGCAGAAGACCGTACGAACTGGCGATATTCCCCCCACAATAGGAACCAAAAGTTCGAAGCCACCGGAAGATAGAAGTAAGAAGTCAAACGACAACAGAGAAAAGCTCGACTACATCACCATCACCCTCCACAACATTACAAACCAGTTAATGACATCGGAACTTACATACGAAAATTGGTCTACAAATTAATTGGATACGAGATAAAGTCGACGATAAAATATTATTCATTTTCCTCTCTAGATTTAGATTTATATCTATATTGTTTAATATAGGATTCCATATACGAAAGAAAGCACAGTTTTAAGAAGATTAAAATGGTAACCGTTTACTCATCACTAGCAGCATGGCCCGGCGTTGACCGTGCTTGATTCAAAAATCGTACGACTCATACAGCAATCGTTATCACTTGGCTTAAGATATTTTTGCCCTTCCTTGCCTTTAAAGGAGTGCCCTTTGTCGTGCTGATGTTGCTATATGCCTTACTTCTTCCCTATCTCACACTGCGAATTTTTTCTAAGCTCTATACTAAACATTAAATCTGTTACGAAAAAAGAACTAAACAAAATGAACACAAAACGATCAGCTTTAAAAAAAAAAGGACTCGTAACTTGAAAAACCGAATGAAAAAAGAATGTTAAGAACAAATACTTTTTCACACCCAACACAGTTCTGCGGAATCAGAATCAACGTTGAGTTTAAGCAAGCGAATGAGCCAATTGGAGTAAAGTGCCATGCAGATTTAAATTTTTTCCACTTGTGACGAATGCAGCTATCAACATTTTTTGCATGCTAGCATGCTAGTTAACATTCGTGTCAGTCAGCTGTTGGCTCTCACGCTGGCCAATAGAATATCGTGACTATTCGTGGCAACCAGCTAAAAGCATATTAATTTATATTTTCCATAATATTTTAATAAATCAGTTATAAATTGTATTTTTATTTATAAATATTCATAGAGTTTTCTGGCTTTAAACACCCAACTTTTTCTCATAAAAATATATTTTATTTATATTTATTTTCTTATGTCGAATCGGCATATTTATATATTATTTTAACTTACTTGCTATGTGTAAATCTGATACATTTCTTTAAGGAGATCATTTATAATGTCTGTTAAATTTGAATGTCATCATGCTATAGTAAAGATATTCAAAGAGTCATTCACTCATATATTAAAATTATTTTTATAAAAAGGAAAAATATCAGTAAACAAAATAAAATAGTTAATTAAATAACTAACTTTTAATATATTCATTTACACCTATTTAAATCCTATATATATATACATATTATATATATTATATATATATTTATATATATATAAAATATATATATATATATTATATATATATAATTAATTATTATTAAATATTTATATATATATCTATATTGATTATATATGATCCTTATAGTTAAAATGGATTGTATTAAATTATATATATTCATTTATATATATATATATATATATTATATATAATTCAATATTTTATATGAAACATATATTTTTATTATTTATATTTACAAAAGATAAATTTATTTTCTGATATATATATATCATATTCATAATAAATTACATATATTTTTATATATATATATATATATATTCTGGGTTATTATGTATATATATAATATTCGACACATTTCTTCTGATATACAATTTTTAATATATATTTTATAAAAATAGTTTTCTTCTAATTATATATTTCCTCATATTTATTGAATAAATTTCTAAATAATTTATATATATATATTATATATATAAACAATATATATATATTATTTTTGGTTTAATATGAAAATTATTTAATTAATGACAAACAAAATTGGTATTTAATTCTAGAAATTGCAATGTGAAATCATTATAATATATATTCTATTATAAAATTTTTCTATAACCTCTTCATTGGTATTATGATAACCTGATTTTAGTCCTATATATTAGTTAGAATATATCTATAATATGCTATAAATATATATATATTATTTGAAAAAAAAAAAATATACAGTAAATTGTCAAATATTTTCAAAATATATACGAAATATATATATATATTTTATTCCTTTTTCATGTTACAGAACAGGAATATATTTTCCGAAAAGAGCTAAATAATTTGGCAGATGAAATTTTTAAAAAAAAATATATATCTAAATGATTTTTTTTTCATTTTTTTATTCAAATATATATTATATAGATTTTAAAAATATATATATATATATATATATATTATATATATATATTATATAATATATAGATTAAACATAAAACAATATCTTCAATAAATTTATTTGATATATTAAAGATTTTATAATCTTATATGATATATATTTATTTTTATGACCATTTTTTAAATCTATATATATAATTTGTTTAAATATATATATTATATATATATTTATATAAATATATTTATAATGTTGATATCTTATATATATATAAATAAACATATTATATATATATGTTATATAATAGAAAAATATAATATATATATTATATTTTATATATATATAGATTTTAGGCGAATTTTATATAAATTACATATATATATTTACACAGAATATAAATTTATATATATATAATATTTAATATATATATAATATATATATATTATATATTATATATGGACCGATTTAATTATTTTATATACATATTTTAAATATATATAATCTATCATAATATTATATATATAAAATAATATATATATACATTATATATATTATAAATATTATAGATAAATAGGAATTAAATCAAGATTATTTATCATGTTTATCTATAAATCACTATTCAACGATTATAAATATTTATCAATTTATATATATATATACTACATACATATTTTAAATATACATATATACAATATATATATTCCATACATTATATTACATATATATATTCGGAATATAAATATATATATATATACAGATATTATATTCAAATATTTTATTAAATATAATATATGATTTTATACATATATATATATTATATAACAACATTATATATAAACACAATACATATATTATTTATAACATATATGATATAACATTTCATATTTACATATATATAAATATATATTATATATATATATATATAAAAATAATATAACATATATATATTTATATTTGAATATATATATTTATATATGAATATTTCACATATATAATTTATAAATATATATATATACATAAATATATCTTCAATACTAATACATATATATAATATATTAATATTTATCAATACATATATCATATATATATATATATATTATATATATATATAAATATATATTATATATATATATATATATCATATATATATATATATATATATGTACATTTATATATATATTGTATATAATAAATATATAAAAATATATTATATATATATATATATACATTATATATATATATACAGGATAAATATTTAAATATAAAATTATTATAACATATATATACAACATATAATATATGTTTGAAATATATATACACATGTTATCTATACATATTATTAAATATTATACATATTATCAACATATTTAACATATATTACAATTATATATATATTACACATATATATATATATATATATATATATATATATATATATATATATATATATATATATATATATATTGAACAATAAAAAAATATTAAAAAATTAAAATCTTTAGACACACTGGGTTGTAGATTAATATTCTTTCGTTTTTTTTTTATTATTATTTCATTTAGATTCCTCGACTAGTTTCGGCCAAAATGGCCATCATCGGGAGGAGAAATATTTCTGCTTGCTGGTAGCAGTAAACTACAGAAATGAATGTCTTGATGGAGAAAATGAACTTTTGTCTGTAGTTTTCATTTGTTTTTTTTTTTATTTTTTTTAACACGAATCTTTTAACATTCCTTGTGTTGGTCAAACAGTCTCTTTTTGTTGTTATTTGAGATAAGAGCTGGATAGATCTATGCTGCTCTGAATTCCCTTGGTCATTTTGACAGTTTTATTGGACCTGGTGAGGGATTTGTCTCTGTTTAGTGTTTGTGTGTGTGTTATTTGGTGATTAGGGGTGAGTAAATATGATGTGTAAAGTGTGTATATTGCTGTGGGTGTGTGTTTCATTTTGGCTCATTTGGCTAATTATGATGTGTGTAAGTGGAGAATATATGTGTGTAAGTGTGTATAGGTGTGAGGCCTCAAGACCTCCGTAACCATGTCTGTCTTGTGTGGGTGAGAAATGTAGGTAGGATTTGATTTGTTTAGTTTTATAATAGTATTATCCTTATTGTTAAATTTATGGTTTAGCCCGGCTGGATATTGTGTTTTTAGACGTTGTATCCACTTATTTTCATGGGACTCTAAAATCTTTCTAATGTTATCTGCTCTGAACATATATATTATATATATATATATATATATATAAAATCGATTTTCATATATATATATATATATATATATAAATATATATATATATATATATATACGAGATATATATATATATATATTATATATATATATATATTTATATATATATAAAATTTATATATATATAGTTTATATATATATATTACTTATATATGAATATTATATCTTATATATATATATAAATATATATATATATATATATATATATATATATATATATATATATATATATACATATATATACATATATATATAAATTAATTATATATATATTTAATATATATTTATATATACATATATATATATACATATAACATATACATATATTCATATATATTATATTTTTATATATATAATAATTATATATATATATTGGTCAAATATCTATATATTTTAAAAAATATAATGTGGAAAACATTATACATATAAATATTTTTATATATATATATAAAACATATACAAATATATATTTATATATATAATAAATATGATGTATTTATAAAAAATATATATCTAATATACAAATATATATAAACATATATATACACATTTTTACATATAAATATATACATATATATAAATTATATAAATGACAAATTCATTTTTTTTTAAATATATATAAAAACTATATGTCCAAAAATATATACATTTATGTTACATTTACAGGCAATACCATATATATATAAATATACATAAAATATATAGGCTCATATAATATATATATCATAAATATATATACATATACGTATATATATACAAAAAATGTCCCATAAAAAATATGTACACAAAATATAAATTTATGTTTTATTCATATACATATATATATATACATATATATATATATATATATATATATATATATATATATATATATATATATACAATATATATACATATACATATATATAAATACACATATATATGAAGATTATATAAATATATGAAATATATTTATATATGTTTAAAATAATATTATACAATTTATTTAAATATGCATATTCTTTACATATTGCATATATATATATTTAATGGGATATATAATACATATCAGCTATAATACATATTTTAATCCCATATATTTTAAACATATATACAACATTATATATAAAATACTATATATATATATATTAAACACACACACATATATATATATACACACAAACATATATACACAACACATAAATGTATATACACACACATATATATATATACGTTAATATTTTTTACATTTATACGCATAGCAAAATATAATTATATATATATATATAATATTTGTAAACACACACATATATATATATACACATATATACACACATATATATATATATACACAAATAATGTATATAACACATATACACTTTTTTTTTTATATATAAAACACATGTTTACACATATATATATATACACAAATTTAAAACATATATACACACATATACACACTTTTATATAAATATATATGGTTTAATATTATACACATATATATATATATATATATATATATATATATATATATATATATATACACATACATTTACATGGTGATTTTCACTTCTTGACAGAAGAAGATCATCTCTACAAAACTTTTCTTTTTTTTTTTTTCTTTTTCTTTTGATTTACAGTTCTCAGCGATCATGAGATTTAAACCACCCTTAATTTTACAACTTTTTGTACCAATGTTGATCCTGAAATGGAGATCCCTATTTATTTTTCATGACATGAACCTAAATTTTCATGTCCCGTGTTAAACCAGAAGCTGGCTTGAATACTTTATGGTAGAGTGTACAAGAAAACACAAAGACTGATTTCTGGATTCTTGCAATTGATCGATCTGATGAAAGTTGACTTTGATGGCCTGCCTTTGAAAGAGAAAAATTACAACATAAACTACATAGAAGCTGTAAGTTTATGGTGGAACGCAACGCTTCAAAATTACCTTTAGGAAGATTGCGCTTAACTTTAGCATGTTCCACCTTGTCCTCTTCAAACTGGTTACAAACTTGACGAACTGTCGTTCTCCACGAAGGTCGATATTCAGCTTCCAGTTCCCAGGTACCACCTGTTATCCCAAGAGCTTTGAAATTGGTTTTGATGCGATATTTAAAGCACTTTGTAGGTTTCTTTCTGGAACGCTTGCCTAGAGTTTAGGCAATTTTGAATCATCCATGTGCACACCAAGTGACCTGCCCAGCGCATTTGATTAATTTATTAACAATACTGGAGATATTACCTTTTCTCCAGAATTTCTGTGTCTGGAATCAAATACTGCCATGAAATATATATGATTCTTCTGAGGAAATTTGGCGTAATCTTTGAAATGTGGTAATATGACGTTTGTATGCTGTCTATGTTTCTGATGAGTATAAAACTGTAGTTAAAATACATGACTCATAAACCTTTACTTTAAATGTTAAGTGTGAAGTTTCTGTCAGACTACATCCGCCTTTCCAAGAATGCCAAACATTTAGTAGCTTTCTTAATGTGGTAAAGTATTTCAGCATCTAGTGTCCCATCTCGTCAGAGTGTGCTTTCAAGGTATACAAAGTTATCTACAACATCTAGCGTTCTGCTATCAGGAAATATTTTTGGTTCACGATACGGTTGACCAAGCTGATAGTAAGTCGAAAAGACTTGCAGGCGTCAGCAAAATGATTCCTGGTGGTTTGCATATCTTCCTCGGTATGATCAGCATCATCAGCATAAAGAAGCTCATGAATAACTTGCTGAAACACCTCTGTGGAAGCATTAAATCATTGCAAGTCAAAAACTTTCCAGTTAGTTCGAAAACGCAAATAAACATCAATGTTACAGTTGCTAAAGGCATATGGGAGCATCACAGCAAAATAAAAAATAAATAAAAGGAGGGAAAATAAAGTAGTTGCAGGTATATCACCCTGCTTCAAACCATTCTCAACAGAAATTGGTTCAGACAGCGTACCATTGAAGTTCAAACTAGCTATCATGTTGCTGTACAGCTCTTGAAGCAGCCTGATAGATTCAGTTGGGCAACAGTGTTTTATTAGCATTGTTCACAAAGCGTTCCTATTCACAATGTCAAACACTTTAGTTAGGTCAACAAATACTTTGTAAATCAGGATACAGTGTTCAATGCACTTTTCTACCAGTTGTCAGAGTGTGAAGATCATATCAATTGTTCCTCTACACACATTGAGACTTTGTAGACGATTGAGTAAGATTTTAGCAAAAGAATTTACCATTAGCTTCAAATATTGATGAACGACTTCCACCTGAAAGATAAAAATGATGTAATAATGTTTGGCGCTTTTTTTACTGACCACTCTCTTGTTACTAACAAGGCTTAACGTTTTTGTATCTTCAGTGATATTATGAGAACCGACATTTCAAAATGGTACGATAGTAAGTCGCCATTTGCTGTGAATTTATAGGCCCGATCTACTTCACAAAATGTGAACAATGCTCAGTTTTTTAGACCAAAAAACTCTCCCTTTTTACGTAAAAATCGCTTAAGATTCTTTCGATTTAAAAAATGTATATATGTATTTATATATATATATATGTATGTTTATATTTATGCATGGATATACATGTATGTATATATCTATATACAAATATATATATATATATATATATATATATATATATATATATATATATATATATATGTGTGTGTGTGTGTGTATACATATGTGTGTATGTATATGTATATAAATGTATATATATATATATATATATATATATATATATATATATATGTATATATATATATTTATATGTGCATATATACGTATATATATATAATTATATGTGCATATATATGTATATATTTACATATTTATATGCGTGTATATATATGTATATATGTGCATGTATGTTTTATATAATGTATATATATATATATATATATATATATATATATATATATATATATATATATGTGTGTGTGTGTATATTATTTATATGTACATTCATATGCATATATATATAGATATTTATCTATATGCATATATGTGTATATATATGTAAATGTATGTATATATATATGTGAATGTATGTATATATACATGTTTATATTTATGTATATTTATATGTATATATATATATATGTGTGTATATGTATATATATATATATTTATATACGTATAAATATCTATATTGCTTTGTATATGTTCATATATGTTTATATGTCTATGTATGCATATATATATATATATATATATATATATCTATATATATATATATATGTGTGTGTGTGTGTACGTAATCCCATTTAGTACAAAATATGACTGACAAACACACACATCACGTCATATATTAATTGTACTACACAATCATGTATATGCACAAAAGATGAGATTCATCTAATATGCATTCATTTTTGGAAGAAAATTGTACTTCAGCCTTAAATGGCCCATAATGTGTTGATATGCCGTTAAACAGACAAATCAGTTAGGGATATCAGGCATGAATACGACGTAAATTAGCAAATAAAGAAATGTATATTTCTGTGGATTCAAAGAAGAAAGTGATTTTATTTCTACCAAATTATTTTGATTGATTTTTAAATAACATTTCGGAAGATTTTAGTTTCTTACAGATCAAGTAAGGGGAAAACTGGATGTTTGAAGTCAGGTCACCCCATTTACGTTGTTCTTCATGTCGTTTAATTCTTTAATAGTTAATGCATTTTTTTTTCCAAATGCCTGCTGATAATGACGACAACCGATGTCAAAATAGGAAAAAAAAAAATTATTCGTTGAAATGTAACGTCAGCATAGATTAAGTTTCGGAAGACTTTTCGTAAATTTATTTGGAGAAGGAAGCCATTTGAAATCTGTGTTGGCATATCTCGCAGTCTTACAGTTATCGAGTGTGTAAACCGTCTCCTTGCAGGCGATCTAGTATGAATGGTCTAGTATTTTTCTTATGTTGCCTATTCCGCGATTTGGTCTTTCAGAAGTTATTTGCTTAAAGCCAAAGCTTTTTTTTTTTTTTTATCTCAATTGCCATTAACTTTGTCAGTATGTAAATATAATGATACGAAGCAGAACGGAAAATGAAAATAAAAGTAATATAATGAAAAATATAGTTATGTAATTAAAAATAATTTATAATATATGAATATGACAAAATTTATATTAGTACAAATGCAATAAGACATCATGAGATTAATTAAAATTATCAACATCGATGTTGATATTAATGATGGAAAAATGATGTTATTGAAACTGTTGATAATAATGGAAGCGCTATGATATATCAAACACTGACATTAATTATAAAGCTTAAGATAAATCTTACTAAAACTTATGCTTCTCAGACAGAGGAATTATAATTAAATCAGTAATAAAAAATATTAATTTCTCTAACTGATTTATGTAAATTATCTAGAATTTTATGGTGGGGGGATAATTTTTTTCTGACATATCCATCGCTATATAGATTTGTGGTATATGCTTTTTAATAACCATTTATTCAAATCTAAGGTGACATCGAGATGTTTGATCACTTTAGATTATCTACCAACTTAAGCACTAAGGATATATTTGATAATAATAAAATTAAATGTATAAAGGATTTAGAAGTATGGAATCATAAGGTAAATTTAGAGTATTTAGTAAAAAAAACAACAAAGGTAACATTAAACAGAAACGCAGAAAGCTTAAGATCATCTGGTTTGATCCAAGTTTTAAAGGTAATGTTCAAATTAATATCAGAATAAGTTTCCTAAATATAATTCATAATTACTGTAATCACTAACCAACATTAAAAAATATTTTTTTTTAAAAATGATTTTAAGAATAGCTTTAGCTGCGTTAATAATATAGAAAAATTAACAAATATAGTTCTAACAAAGACAACGTGATTTTATTTTAAATAAATGCAACTGCCGAAAAAATATGATCTGTCCTATAAATGGTCAATGTATGACTAACAATATTGTGTAGACAGCTAGCATACATACCGGTAACGATGTTAAGTTTTACTTTGGATCTATGGAAATTTCGTTTCTACCGTCATCGAATGATTTGATAATATAAAATACAAAAAAGCACTACTCTCTCTAAATATTTCTATCAATTAAAGAATCATGGTAATAAAACTTTTATCAAATGGAATATTTTAGCAAGAGCCAAAACTTACACCGGAAAATGTGTAACTTACGTCTTGTTAAAAAATGATTACATTAAAACACTTAAATATCCATAGATCCTTAAATAAAGGAAATGAACTGATGGTTTCATGCAGGAATAAAAATAAATAGCTGCCTAAATACGTTGATCCAGATTAATTTTTAACCTTTTGAGCCCTGACCAGTGCTTTACCAGTAGTATAAAAAAATTACTTTATGCCCAGCAATCGGTTGAACAGTGAATAAAAACTTGCACCGTGTTTTGCTATTCTTGTGCATCAAGGACACGCAGCATCTGCTGGGTAGTCTGGAACACAATGGAAGAATTCTGGCACGAAAGTGAAGGCATGCAGTCATACTTCCTCTCTGCTAAGTATAATACTTATAATTTTTTGTAACTATTTTTATATCTATCGTGAAACATTACATATCATTTAGTTGTGATTTTTCACTCAGATGCCCCGCCAGAAGTACTAAAATTGTTTAGGAACACAGGACTCAAAGTGTTAATATAAATTACGTTTTATTTGTTTTCTTAAAAGAACAAGTAATCTCCCTTTATTCTTACATAATGATTACAAAATTAATCTTCAGAACTTTAAATATATTTTTCGTTTAACATATATATATATATATATATATATATATATATATATACTAAAAGCATGGCCCGGCGTTGCCCGTGCTTGATTCAAAAATCGTACGCACTAACCTGTTTCTTCCTGCGCATAGCGTGACATTAATTTAATCTGCATTTAGGAAATACCCAACCGGAAAAACATTTTTACGGGTTGACGTATTGTCCGTTTGCACTCTGTTTGAGTTGAAACTTCACATGGTGACTCCCAATGGCCTCCTCATAAATTCGATCGGGTTTTGCTAAAAACTGACATGCGGTTCAGGCGCAATCTGAGCGTATCGGCTTTTGGGTTTTATCGATTTTCCGCGCTGTTTAGGGGTCCGTGGTCATGAAACTTCTGGAAAACACTTCAATGGTAGACTCTAAGAGGGTGTCAAATTTGGTTGAAATGCAATAATTCCTTCTGTAAGCAGATTTTTTCGATTATCGATTTTTTCGGAACCTGAGTCGGGCTGCGTCATGTTCTTAAGGCTGCCATTTGCAAACTTGTGGTGAAAACCGCATCGAAATCGGGTGAGAAATGCGGCCTGGGCGAGGTAACAACCACAAACACACAGACAGACAACATCAGAAATATAGATAGTATATATATATATATATATATATATATATATATATATATATATATATATATATATATATATATATATATATATGTATAACGTTTATTTCATTTGACAGATATATTTTTTAGATTAAAACCTGTACTCACAATATAATATAAAACTTAGTGATAACCAGATAATTTAAACTACGCAACGATTAGTATATACTCACACCTAAAGCTTTCGTTGCACCTGAAACTCTAAATCGTGCTATCGGTGATGGATAATATGTATACTTATTAATATACACGTAATCGCTCTGTTGTTTTACAGAGCCTTGTTTTAAAAACACCAGCACTATATATATATATATATATATATGTGTGTGTGTGTGTGTGTGTGTGTTTGTGTGTGCGTAGCACAAAATCTTAAAGATTATTGAAAAATAAATTGTACAATATGGAAGCGACAAGCAAATTTCATATCGAAATATATATTACAGTGATCTACGTGCAAATGCTTTTATATATTACGTCCATCTTGCTGTAAGCATTTGAACTGATATTTACACGATTTGGATGTAAAGAATTTTCATTAAATCATCAAGCAACTTATGGGAAAAAAAATAAAATTGCAATAATTTCGATATCTTTTTCACTAACTTTACTTCCAAAATCATACACCAGACCACATCTTCTTAGAAAATTACTATTTATAAAATGTGTGTTTTTTTTCTTTGTATTTTTTAATGCATCGATCGAGAGTGGCACGAGACAAATTTCAGTTGATTTATGTTTAGTGTAGCGTTGTAGATAATAAAAGTTATTTGAAAACTTAGTTCCGAGAATGTTGTCAGTCTCCGAGGAAAAGATGTTTCCTTCCTCTTGTTTCTGAATCAGTAAAACCAAAGTATCATATCTCTAAGCAGTGTATCTGCAAGATATTTGACTTGCGTTCACTATTATTGGCACGAGAGAAAAAAAAATTGGAATGGCTCCAATCAATATCGCCCCGAAAATAACTTTAAACCAGGCTGTTGTGCTGATGAAGACATAGTCTCTGTATTTTCAGGGCAGAAGGGAATCTTATTCTCAGAGGTTTCTGCTCAATGGCACCACTCTCAATTGTCAATCATACGTGAATCAAATGTCAAAACTTAGAGGCTACTTTTGAATATCAGGCCTGAGCACTTAAAATCCAGAAAAGCATGCGTAGCACATGACAAGCGATGTTGTATTATCCGCTCGAATTTTTTTATCTTACACTATTCGACATGTTCATGTGGTTCCCATTAAAATTGTTTTCTCTAGATGGCGGTTTCCTCAAATTTATGTAATAAATTTTCTATTACCCAAGAAATATATATGTATATAGTTATTGAAATATTTTTATATAACCAGTGAATTGTATCATATGTTGTCGTTATAAATACTGATACTTTGTTTTGATGGTGTCAATTTAAACTATGCAATAATCTAGGAGTGTATATACTTTTATTTACAGATAAACGAAAATTATATCGGTTTGCTACGCATAAAATTATTAGCCTAATGTTCTATATAAGTGAATAAATTATGATTTTATTATTTTCGTCTTGGAATACTGTTGCAATGTGGGGTCTAGCAAGGCACAACAGTTAACTCGGTAGAATCAGTCGTGATAGTAGTATTCAGTACTGACATAGACAAGAACTACTTATCATGAATGAACCAGTCCATTCATGATAGTAAAGAGGGTAAATGGCTGTTGCCCCAACAGATTCTATAGTAATTTTGCATTCATAAATTTTGTTTAGTTTTATTCTATTTCGAATATTTGAATTAATTTTAGCCGGTCTTATCGCTTCAGGCCGATCGTCTTTTGTATTGCATTCTGCTCTCATACAAAACTCATTAATGATATACTACAAGTTTCAAGTAGATTGATATTGCGAAAATTTGAATGAGATACATTTCATTTATTTTGCGTATTTTAAAAATTGTTGGACAATGAGGACAGTGTTCCGTTTTGGAAATCGCAATCTGAAAGGCGCAATGTGCCACTAATATAAAATTTATCTGACATTTTCTGATGTAGGACTTGAACCACGCAACGTAATACGCAAAAATTATAAACACCTTAAATTTCGAACTGTAGGCATACTCATGTATTCCTCTTGAAGAAAAGTGTGAACATCGTGAAAATAAAATACATCGATGTGTTGTGTATAAATATGCATCCATTCTGAAAAATCATTAAGCGTGTAATAGCGCTTTATATAGGCAAATGCATAAGAAATGTATATATATATATATATATATATATATATATATATATATATATATATATATATATAATTTTTTAATCTATTTGAAATAGTGGGTTCTGGAAACGAGTCAATGGCATAGAGAAATTTTGTACATGTATTTTCCATAGTCAGTTAACAGATCCTAAATATGATCTCACCAGTTTCTTGTGAATGAAATAAATTATGTATATTATATTTACTTATGTTGTAATCTCGATGTATTAAAATTTGAATTGACGAAAATAGTTGGGACAATGAATTGTAATATGTGGCTAGTTGTGCTGAAAAGTTTTGATTTAAACAATGAAAACCATAAATGATTTCATGTTACGGTCATTTGGTCAGCTGTTTGAAAGCCAGACGGGTGGAAATCTATTTAGCATTTATACAGCGTGTCACAAGCATACCTCCCAATAATGGTAAAATTGCCGCTCATGTCTTACCATTATGTCGGAGGTATTTCTGCTGTCTTCATCTTTCTCTCTCTCTCTCGCTCTCTCTCTCCCCCCTCTCATATTTCAGACCCTTTTCCTTCACATCATATATATATATGTATGCATGTATTTATGTAGTAACCCGTTAGTATAATCCAGGCGAGTCCTATTAACAAAACATAGAATTTCGAATATATTAAAACTGACTCACAAAAGAGCGCTCAATATTTATGTTCATTAAAAAGAGCAGATTTTCAGTTTTAATGTTCCTGGGATTCAAGATAGAGATCTCATCTAACCCAAAAATTGTAGATTATTTAGATATCACCTTTGACCTAAACATCAACACTTCAAACTATACCATAAAGAAAATGAAATGCTGAACTATATTAATGTAGACTCTAACAACCCCAGTAATATCCTAAGGCATGTACCCAACACTGTTGGTACTAGGATTAGCGAACTATCCCCCAATAAATATATCTTTAATAAAAACAAAGGACTGCACGAGGTGGCGTGGCTTTAACAATAAACATTCATACTTAAACACCATCAGTAACTCTAATGCAGATAAGAATATTAATAAGCACAGGAATAGAAAAAGAAATATAACATAGTTCAATACCCCCACCCTTCGGTAGGTTATCAAAGATTAACATTGGACAAGAGTTCCTAAAACCAATAAATAAACATTTCGAAATTAACCAAACCCTAAGGAAAGTCTTCAATAGAACAACAGTCAAAATCAGTTTTTCTCGCACAAATAATATATTGAAAATTATCAATTCCCATAATAGAACTATCCTTAATTATGACAGCTAAAATTCACCTAGTATAGATACCCCATGTAACTGTAGAAACCAAGATCTTTGCCTAGTAGATGTTAAATGTAGGACATCTAACGTGATTTACCCCCAAAAGAACAAGAAATTTGTTTATATTGGAATTTCCACGGGCGAATGGATGCAGCGTCTATATACACATCGGCACTCGTTTTCCAACCCCAAATAGAAGTGTCAAATGGGAATTGAGGGAGAAAAAAAACCCTTATATTGACTTGAAAATACTAGGGTTTGCCGGCACTCCAAATAGCTTTAAATGTAAATGCAATCTCTGCCTACAGGAGAAAATTAAAATCATGAAATTTGAAAATCAAAATATACTCTTAAACCAAAGGAACGAACTGATTTCCAAATGCCGTCAGCGTAGGATATTTGAGCTTACCTAGACACCCATGGCACCCGGATGAACTGTCATATGAGAACATATACGTGGGAATCTCTGGTCCTCTCCAGTCCAGACTGAACACAGTTGAACTATTATCCCTTAACAATAAAATGAACTGATCAATGAACTGTCACACTGTATGTCTGATTTGTCCTCCCATCTTTTTATACCCTTGCCGATTTTCCATCAGCTTCCGTGCATATATATATATATATATATATATATATATATATATATATATATATAGATATAGATAGATAGATAGATAGATAGATCCCTCCTCCATCACTAAATCATCAATAATTCTTGATGACTATCAGTAAGTTCCCCACGAAAGATTCCCCTTCTCTTTGCTTCGGTTGTCCTAAAATTGTTTTGATTTTCTTTTCTCGTTTTTGAGTTTATCTATTGAGTTATCCTTGATATCCAGATTATGTAGGCATTAAATTTCAACGAAATTGTTTATGACATAATAATAAACCATTAAATAATCTATAGGCTAATTAAATATCATGTAACAACAGGTTTCGCAAGTTTAAAAAGGTTCCTAAATTTGGATACATATGCGGATATATGTGCGTTCAGGGGTATGTATCCATCTATATGTGTATGTATGTATATCGCTGTAGGTATAAGGATATGTATGGACAAACACACACTCACACACATACATATATGTGTGTGTGTAGTAGTAGTAGTAAAATTTGATTACTCAAGATTGGATATGCTGAATGTTATATAATGATTATATATAGGATATAAGGCTGACATATATATATATATATATATATATGAAAGAAAGAGGTTATAGTGGTCCCAACGAGAGAAACGTGTGTATATTAAAAAGAAGAGAAGAGAGGTGCCGCAAACGTTTTTGGTTGTAATGTGTATTTTTTTTTTTTTAAATATTATGTTTTTTTTTTCTTCCATAGTTTTACTACACGTGTTTCTGGTCTAGCGACCGTCTCCAGGTAAAAGGCGGAGATTTCCACATATTATTAAAAATAATTAATGTTTTTCAATGTTAAATATTCTCGATATGAGACGTTCTCTGTTTTTGTGTTAGTAATCCGAATGTCCACTCTTGAGTAATCAAATTTTACTACCGTCATAAGACTTCTAATATTTAACATATAGTACATACGTTAAAATAAGAATTTAATAGGTAGTGAATAAAGGGTCAATTACCGAGAAATATTAGATGATGGGTTGAAGAATTGACTTAAGAATAAATATCTAGGGAAATAAGTAGTGATTATACATTCGTACCGAAAAATAATTTTAATTCATTCTCACTTTTGTCTTGTAATTCCGTCCAATTATGGCTAAGTTTTAATGACTGGCCTTATTTTTCTCCTCGTATTATCTTTCGAAAATATTTCGTCCTAACATAGGGTATTTGTAGATACATGTCAGGTAGAACATATATGCATGTTCTTCGATGTAAATATCTGGGTGTATGTTAGTGTAGACAGCTATGCGAGCCGATATTCTTAACGTGGACTAACGCATGGGTATGCCTATATATATATATATATATATATATCCAAATTCTCTCCCAAAAATTTGAGCTCTGATATATGAACGGGTGTAATACCAGTAATTCCGAAATAACTCTCATTTTACTAAAGTTACCTCTTGATTGTTTTTTTCACTTTTCGTTAGTTTCTGTGAATTCCCGTCGACCTAAACATTAGCCACGTGATCATTGGGATGTAGGTCAGCTCATCGATCTCCCCCTCCATCCCCGTACCCAGGCTGTCCAACCTCCATCATATACTTCCATTAACGTGCCTCATTCTCTCCATACCTACCAATAAGTTTCCACTTTCTCTTTCTTTCTCCAAGTAAGCAGTATCCCACTACAAACTGATACCATAAACAGTTTGAAAAATCCTGCGAATTTTAAAAGTAAAATTCGTAGGTTAAAATGGACATTCTCTAAAGGTATCTTAATTCCAATTGTAAAGTACATACATACATATATATATATATATATATATATATATATATATATATATATATATATATATATATATATATATAAGGAAAAATATATCATTGAAAACAAGGTGATAAATTATAATTTATCTCAACTGGTAAGTTTTTCGTACCCGTCTCATTAGACCGAATTTAAAAGTATTTTATATTAAAAAGACCTACTTGATGTATTTTACTTTAACCATCTATCTCGTAGTCGAATATCAGTTAGACAGTCGTAGCTATTATTTAATTGCTTTCTTTTCTCAAGCGTGGTCTTGTTAAAGAAGACAACAATGGCTTAGCTTTACGTCTCTTTTAGCACGATATATAAAATGAACATTTTTCTTGTAAAGCAAGAGAAAACATACCGAACAACTTCGGCTATAGATATATTCTGCTACTGTTAACATATATTCGTTTTGCTGAGGGAATTCTTTTATTTGCACCAGAAAAAACACATTTACTGCAAGCAAGAATCATGGAGCTCTCCATGGAATACATAGAAAAATGCACGTACTTTTCAAAGTTCAAGTTCATCATAACGAAGTGGAGAAATTTTCAGTGAATCCATTATATTCTGTTGATTTATGAGAAACCTAGTATTCCTAACAGAATAACTCTTTACGGGAAAAGTAAAAAGAAAAGAAAAGAAATCGAAAAATGCTATGTAGACAAAGCCTAGAGATTACCACGAAAGGTATATAAGCATCCGAAGACGTTTTCTTTGAAAATCATTTCGTAAAAAACACACCTAAAACGTACGGTTATTCATGAGTTACGAAGAAATAGTATCATTTTAAATAACTAACACAATAAGAATGAAACTATGAGATAAAAATGAAATAATACGGACGTGCAACTATTTATGTCAGCAAGAGAAACACTTCTCTCATCCGAGAAAAGTTGGGTATTAAACAACTTATATAAAAACGTAAATTCTCTACATACTCGACTGAGAACAGATATAAATCTCAACGGGAAATATTGTACAACCAATTAAAAATATATGGGTACAGTGTATGTAGGACATGTCCAGTTTAGTAGTCATTACTGGAGAAGTAAAGAATTTGTGCATTAGATTAATTTGTGAGATGCAAATTATGGGATATTACCAAGAGGAAGATAAGAACCTTCGTCATATTAATCAGCTAAATCAGAAAGGAAGGACTTGGTAAACGTATGAGTGACAGAAATAGTTGAAAAGTCGTGGTCAAAGGTGCACATATGAGGTAAGATCTGATATATTAAAGGAAAAGTTCACTGATATAAAAGCACGCACCACACATCAACACGGATAATAACTTAATGCCCTACCTTGTCGGTGTCCATATTTCACGCCTGGAAAAAAATCTTTATATATTCAATTATCAGTGAAATTCGATTAGGTTGGCCTTGTATAATTGGCGAAACTTACAAGAGTAGCTCAACTTTGGCTTATTATTAAATTCCTTTATAGGGTTACCAACAAGCCGCCAGGAAATGTTTTGATCGACCTTGAACTGGTTGTGATCCTTGTTACAGTTTATACTTAGCTATTGAAAAAGATTTCAGCAAATATTTTCTTCCAATATATTTCGCCTTATTCCTTATACCTATTTATTGGAATATACATTACTGAAGATATCGCCTTAAAGATTTAATCTTGCACTAATTTATAGACAGCTGTTTTATGGAATATATTTTCATTAAACTATGACATCTTTGACAAAGACAGCCCAAATATATATATATATATATATATATATTGAGAAAGAGAGAGAGAGAGAAAGATCTGTTGATTAATGCGTTTTCGATTAATGCGCTAAAATTGTTATACTCCAAAATTCGATAAGTGTATATGTTATATACCGTATCTATGTACATTAATGAGGTGTGTCCCAATCCTCATAAATTCGTTGGACACTATTATAAGTGTGAGGGGGTAATATGCTAAGTGGTACACCACTATCAGTGGTTTACCTACTTCACACTGCTTGCGAGTATTGGATTATGTTGATGTTATAAAGATTACGATTTCATTTACAACTTCAGTTTTGATTATTTCTCATTCAGTAACCCTTTTTAGGTTACAACTGTATACATAATACCTGATTAGTGCGGTCAAATATTCTTCAGATAATCATAGTAATCGAAAATTGATTTTTTTTTATATTTACCGATGTATATTTCTGTATAATTTCTAATCTACATCCTCATCAGCAAATAATTAGAATCTATTCTTGATGATCCATTTGTGCACTTCTTCATTTCTCGTAAAATATTTCTTAATATTTTTAATATAAAGAAAATTGTTTTCTGCTGACATTTAAAATCCAAGTTTGGTTTCTTGCAATTGCCTGCTAATATTTTCCGTTTACTATTTTTAAAATGTTATACAATCTACGTTGTTTTTTTTAAATATCTAAATTTGTTATCTTATCACTAGGTTACATTTTAAAATATGTTTTCTTTTGAGCTAAGTTCGTTGTCAGGATATAGCTATATTATATATCTGATATATAATATATTAGGAGGAAAATTCTAGATTTCTAATAAAGTTTAATCTCTCTGAAATTTTTTTTTTCTGAATTCATTCAAGTGAAACAAATATTGCAAGGTAAAATTCACATAGCTTTTGCTTTCAAGTACAAGGATATATGTGAAAGCTTACCCACATCGGTTGGTTTAATAGCAATTCTATTATGAAAACATGGACTTGCATAATAAAATCTGACATTGTGTAATGTAAACATCCCAAGTCCCAGGGCTGTTTGTAAAATGATAATCTTGTATTTATACAGACGTTTCTATTTATTTCCGCTTAAGAGCCCATAAATGATTTTCTTTTTTATCATGGTAAACTTTTCCCTCCAGGCAAACAGATGTAGAGATTGTGGATCATCAAAGCAGATTTCCTTTTCTCGTTGAAGTTCAACGACACGTTAACTCATATAAACGATTTAAGATCGAAGAAGAAAGTTAAAATTTCAAAATGTAACTATTTCAAAAGCAGTATTGAACAAGGAACGACAAACATGAATGCGTGTTTACGTATTAGGAAAAAGTATAGAATATCTTTCGTCATGGGATGCACAAATAACAAAAAATTGAAACATGGATCTCGCCTTGCTTTTAACTACTACAGTTCATAAGTGTGTGTGTGTGTGCAAAATATCAGATATAACTAACAATATATGTGTAAAAGGAAAATATGAATAAATGCAAAAGGAAAACTTATTTTAATTTTCACACACACACATATATTATATATATATATATATATATATATATATATATATATATATATACGTATGTATATATATTGATTTAATTTAACTAAGGTGAAAATTATAATTTATAAATTCATGAATCATTCATACAAAAAACAGATATAAATGTTTTGTGATTTAAATGGCGAGAATACATCTTCGCAAACAATATAAATGAGATACATCAACCCCAAATTGAAAAGTATGAATGATATGATCCCTGTTCATAAATTCCAGTTGCATAAGATCTTTTAAATTAAACAAGCTTTCGTCTGTTGATACAGACATCCTCAGGTATTCAAAATAGATTTTGTTCTTGTTTTTTACTTCTCTGTAATAATCAGAACAACGAAAATAGAGATGAAATCCGAAACACTGCTATGAGAAATGTGTTATTGTTTTGGAACGTTAGGTCGAAAATTTTTTTGAAATTTAAATTTAAGGTTATATATATATTTTTTTGACAGATTCTTAAGAATTTTTTTACTGGTTAATTTGTTAAAAAAATTCGATAAGTAAAAATATCGAATAAACTTCCAAAAAGGCATATAAAATAAAATTTAACAATTAATATAATGAACATGGTATCATGAATCATTCGTATACAGGTTTGAGGTTGATGTATCTCAATTTATATGTAAAGCGAAGAAATATATAATATTTAAATCATTAACCTCTATATTTGTTTTTTATATGAATGATTCATGAATTTACAAATGTATATATATATATATATATGTTATATATATATATATATATATATCATATATATATATATTAACGATAAACTATGCAATCAATTTACAAATAAAATGAATTTTTGTTCACATAAAAATATATTTGGATCAGTTATTTACGTTTATCGTAATTTAAATAACTGATGCAAGTGCGAAACTTATGGATAATAAGTGCGACATTACTGTAATTATTGAACAATATAGTTCATGCCACTTTGACAGAAAAATTTACCAGTAAAAAATTTGTTCATCACCATATTTTTTATGAACGCACAACTACTTTTAAAATTTAAAAATCAAACTCAGCGTTGCTTTTGCGCTATTCAAAAAACAATAACTCATTTTCAATAGCATTTTCGGATACAACAATACATATATTTTCGTTGTCCTCTTATTACTAAGAGAAAAAACAAGAACAACATCTATTCTATACCTGAAGATGTCTGTAGGAACAGACGAAAGCTTGTAGTAAAAAAATAAGAACTAATACGGCAGAAATTTATATAAACAAGGATCATTTCATTCATAACGGATTCGGAGGTTTTTTGTATATTATTTGAATTGTTTGCGATGATGGATTTCTCGCCATTTAAATCATTAACCTTTGCATTTGTTTTTGTGTGAATAATTCATGAATTTATATATATATATATATATATATATATATATATATATATATATATATATATATATATATATATATATATATATATATATAATAATAATACATATATATAAATCATAATTTTAAATATTAATTTTTTTTTTTTTTAAAACCCATAAAAAAATAAAAAAAACATTTTATAATTTTTTACATTTACAATAAAGTTATATTTTTTTTAAATTATAAAATAAAAAATTTGTGCAATAAATAAAAAAATAATTTATAAGTAAATAATAAAAAAATCTGAAATATATCTTGTTGCTTAATTCAAATTTAGGAATTGTTATGTCCAATCAAAGTATTATGTATAAAGTGCTGATCGATAAAAGTGAGAAGTTTGAGAATTTTTTTTTATTTAAAAATGTTTTGATCTAAATTTTTGGAATTTCCAAAAATTAATCTTATATATCGTTTAAACATTTTAACCTAGTAAAAATGTTTTACCTTAAAATTATTTATATTTATAATTATAATTTATAAAAAAAAGATAAAAAAAAACTCTATGGAAAAAATTGAGAACTATTATTTCCTGCAATTTAGTAATTTATAGAAACATAATCGAACAAGTTTAAAAAAAAAATAAAGATCAGGTAAAATCAATTTTAATAATTTAATATATTAAATATTTTTTAAATTGGGTCATTTTTTATTTTGAATATTTAATGGCACTTTTAAAAATTGAACATTAGTTTTCTTTCTAAAAAATATCTGCAACTTTGAATTCCATTCGATTGAAAATACATTCAAATTAATTCTCTTTCTTTCTTATAATCTAGTCTGTATTTTATAAACATATTTTTGGAAATATGAGGAGAGGAATTTATCAATTTAAATAATATCTCACCTTTTGCTCGGATAAACGTATATTATAAAGTGGAATTTGAAATTTAAGTTATAAAAATTATCTATTGCATATTTAAAATTTTTTTATTTATGCGAAATAGTTATTTTTGATCAACAGAAGGGAAAAACATATTTTTACTCTACAATTCTCAAAAATCTTCCTGAGGTTATTTTCAATATGTTTAAAAAAATCCAGTTCATGAAAAGAAAAGCATATATCAGAACATATTTGAACGGATTTCTTGTCCATTTTTACACACTAAATTCAAATTTTATTTATTTATTTTTTTTAAATGTATTTTAAATCGCTTCCTTTTTTGAATTTATTTTTTTTCGTTTACAAATAGTAATTTTCATTATTTTTCCAATGCATATCTAAAGAAAAAATTTATTGAAATTAGTGAGTCCATTCAAGTCTAAAATTTTTCAACTTTTAACTTACTTTGTAAATATTCTCTTTCAAAAGATTGATAGTGATTTGTAAAAGCCATAAACGGACTTTTGAAGATGTCAATTTAACATAACAAAAGGAAAGACTGAGGCAATTTTCTTGAATAGTTAGTATTTTCGAAATTTAATTGATTGATTACCCTATAAGTTCTATCAAAAATTTTTTTTTTGTTCTTTTTTCAACGTTTTGAGAAATTGGCAAAATTATTTAAATAAAATTAATCATCAGAGAATTTGATTGACTTTGAAAAAATGTCCAAAAATTTCTTCTTTAAAGGAAATGTTATTACAATAATAGATGCCGTTTTAATGGTTCTGATCTGTGTTCCAACGTTTGAAATCGTTCTTCATAAAATTAGTGACTTGATCCAAATATTTCTTATGATTTCAAATTGATAAATGATTCTTAACGAATACTTTTAGATTTAATTTAGCAAAAAAAATTCTCTAGAAATTGTCAGAGTGTATTGTAAAATAGTTTTTATATTTTGTCAAAGCTTTTTTTAAATTTACCAGTTTAATCATTAGAATGCAATATTGAGTCAATTTTTTTTATTTAGTTTTAAAATGAATATCATTTATATCCAAATTTATAATTATCAATAGAATACGTTAATTTGAATATTTTATTTCTAGGTGTTCGGGATAAATATTTTATATTAGCAATGAGAAAAAAATTATTTTGCTAAAAAATAGATATTAAAATTTTTAGCAAAAAAAAAATTTTAAAAATTTTTTTTTTTTTTTTTTTTTTTATGCATAATAAAACATTTTTTTTTATTTCTAGGTCCCTTTAATGGTTTCCTGAATCAAAATTGTTAAAAATTTCCCGTTGAAATTAATTTTACATCTAATCAACGTATTTTGAAATATTTGAGCAATCATATTTTCTAGAGTCAGAATGAATAAAAACTTTATAAAATTTCAAAATTTGTCAATGATTTTATTTATCTCGTGACCTCTCATAAAAAAATTATTTTAACAAAAAAATAATTAAAATAAAAAATATATATATATATTTATATGATATTTAATGGTTATATATGATCAAGACATGATAAACAAGTTTTTATTTTAATTCTGAAATGTTATTTAAAAAATTTTTACGTTGGGGTGTTAAATTTTAAAAGATCCATTTTCAAGGTTTTATTCACCTTTATCATTTAAGCCAGACAATATCCTCCTCTCACTTCCGTTATACTGTTGTTTGGTTGTCTCAATATCTGTGTTTTCAATTTTATTGAAATTTTTAAAATCTTTTTTCTTTTCTTTTTATTAATATGAAATTTTATGACTTTGTAACACAAATATTTAAATCAATAAAAAAAATAACGTTTAACAGCAATTTTAATGACAGAAAAATAATTGTAATTATAAATTATATATATATATTATATATACACACATATAGAAATAAATACAGTAGCGGCCATAATATAAGGAACAAAACAAATAAAGACAAAAATATGTGTATTATTATAAAAAGTAATGCATGATTAGCAATGAAATTTTTACCGAATAAAGATTAAAGGTGTAACAAAATAAATATTATACAAAGTTACAAAAATTTACATAATTTTTTTTTTTAAATAAAGATTAAATGGAACAAAGGAAATAAGCTACTGGACAAAAAGTTAAGGAACGATTTTGTTAATACTAAGATTGTGAACAAAATATCAAAAAAATTTAATATTTTCAAAAATCCCCTTATTTTCAATTCATTTATCATTCGTCAATCACATATTCTAATTAATTTCTTGCAAATTCTTCAAACATTCGTCTTTCAATAACTCCCATAGGTGATCCTGGAAGAAAAAAAATTTTTTTTTGAAGCCCTTTCTCCAATTATCTTCCAAACATTTTCTAAAATTCAGGTCGGGGCTCTGGGCTGGCCACTTCATTAGGGCGATTCCTTCTTCTTAAAAAATAAAACCATAACTTTCTGAAAATTGTGGCAAGGTGATTGTCCTGCATGAAAATAGAGATTCATAAAGATTATGGTGTAATCTTGGTACATCACATGCTGCTGAAGAAGAGACAGATAAAAATCTCAATGGATATTGGTTGTACGCAGGAAAAAAAGGCCCAATTCCATGCAGATGAAATCATTCCCCACACCATCACAAAGCCGAAACCAAACTTAACGGTTTTCTTGACACATTGAGAGAACAGTCTTTGACCTGTTCTACGGCGTACGTAAGTTAATTGCCCTCAGAACCAAATATTTTAAATTTGGTTCGTCACTGAAATGAACTGTATCCCATTGTGCGTCAGTTGAAACATGTCTTCTCGCATACTCAAGGCGTGCCCTTTGGTTTCGTTGGCAAATGAGAGGTGGGGAAAGATTGGAATATGGGCATGCAAACCTGCATTTTTATCTGCTGCGAGCAAAATGTTTTCAGCTTGAGATCTTATTATCTGTCTCTTCATTAAATTTACGGGCAATTGATGTATTAGTTTCAAAACTTTTTTTGTAGATATTCTAACAATTCTTCGATCTTCTCTTTGCGATGTTTTTGGAGGTCTGCCGGTTTTTGGTTTTGCATCTAACGTTTTATCGGTTTTATACCTAATAATTACACAATGAACGACATTTTTAGACCTATGAGAAAATATTTGAAATTAATTGAAATTGACTTTTTTTTCTTGATAGTTAAACCAGGATAATGAGTTTTTTTTCTTCAAAAGATTAGCGTTTTGCGTGCAAGAATTTGCCATATTGTTTTAAAATAAAGTCCTAATGATAAATGAACATTTTTCTTGTTGATGTTTCCATCGAATATTTTTTTAACAATGTATATTAAAAGTTTACAAAATTATTAACATCGTTCCTTAAATTTTGTCCAGTAGCTTATTTCCTTTGTTCCATTTAATCTTTTATTAAAAAAAAAAAAAAACTATTATGTAAATTTTTGTAACTTTTGTATAATATTTATGCATTACACCCTAATCTTTATTGAGTAAAAAATTTCATTGCTAATCATGCATTATATTTTTAAGTAATACATATATTTATAAGGATTTTGTTGTTTCCGTTGTTGGACATATATTCAAGATTGTAATTCAAATTACTTTAATTCCAATATTATCAATTTATATATTTTTAATGTTTTCTTTGTTTTCAGATAATGCAAAATCTAACCCCCTTTCTTTCTTATTGCCTTGTTCATTTAAATGAATGGAATATAAATATATATATTATATATTATATATCATTTGTGTGTGTGTGTAGATGTATTAAATTACAGAATTCATCGAAATAAATAACTGAATAAGTTTAACAATTTATCATCTGATGAATTAACGAGGAGAACATTTAATAAAATATAGATATTTTTATCTTGTTTAATTTTTTTAAAATTATAATAAAAATTTTTTATTAAATTATTTATTTTCTTTTATTTAGTGATGAAATAATATGTTGTAAACCCTGAAAAATTTTTTTAGGCAAACTTATTACATCAATTTATTTTTTTGATTGATTTACTCTGTGATATTTTTTAAAAAAATAAATTTCACCAGAAAAAATTTATTACACAAAAAACGAACAGTTACATTTGTCTTGAAAATTAATTGAATTTTGCTCATGATGCGTAAAATTATAATCAACCAGTTTATTTGGCAAGTGCATAATGTACCGCTGTGGTCAGCCCTCCCTCTATTTTTGCTGGTATTTTGGTTAATGATGACATTTAAGAAAGGTTTGCCTTTTTTTTTTCTGCACCGGAAATGTTGGGATTACCCCGTCCCTCTTCTCAGAAATTCAAACCCGTCCACATTAAAATTAAGGAAGCAATATGCCGACCATAAAGTCAAATAGGTGTTTTAGGAAAAGATCCCTCCCCTTCACTGGTCAGGTAGGGGAACCATTCTAAATATCCTACACAATTTAGTCGGCAAGCTGATTCTGTTCACTATGGTGAGACAGCCGCAGTGCTCATACAACTTCTTGGAGCCATGTGTGATTGATGAATATAGGACATGAACCAGTACATTTCCGCATCGCAAATCTTCGCTGCAAAGGTAATTTTGGATTGTAAAACATATGTTCTATACTAAGGATTTTTAAACTCACACATATCTAATTGGATGAAACATATCTCCAAGGTTCTTGCTATCCAGTCAAATTCAGTCTCTTTATCAATCCATATCTATATGTCAATTCCTGTTCTTTATTTTTCAAAACTTTCTAACCCCTTGAATCTTCGTGATTTATAATTGCCTTTGTTTAGGGGTGCAAAAATAAATATTATATATATATATATATATATATATATATATATATATATATATATATATATATATATATGTGTGTGTGTGTGTGTGTTGAATTGCGTAGATGTATTTAATTAGTGTATGAAAATGTGGATATCGAAATAAATAACTGAATAGTAACTATTAGTTTCAAGCCTCAATAGTACTCCAATAAACGCATCTGTACATTTTACAATGGATGTCTGTGTAAACAATTCATCATCAAAAGTAACATTTATTGTTGTTGTTATTATTATTGATTTAAATGACAATAATAGAAAATAATCAATAAATAAGAAAAATAAAAGTACAAAATAATCATGAAATATATAAGAATATGTTTTATTGTTGTTGATAAAAAATATTTGAAAGATAAATAATAGAGAAAGAAATGAACTATTCTGAACCAATAGTAAAATTACGGATCTCCGTCGTTTGCTTGCATTTATTTTACGCGCAATTTTTATTATTCTTTTAAAAATCACCATTCTTTATCATTTACATAAAGTCACACTTAAAAGATATTAGGGAATCTGAACTATGTAATATTTCGAATAAATCACAGAAGGCGTATTAGAAAAAGAATAAAAAAACATATCAGTCACATGCCGTGTCCACTGAAGTTTTAATTATGGATTAATTAGACGATATCAAGAGCAAATGCGACGAAAAGCGAATTTAAAGTTAAACCTTTAATAAAGAATAGATTTTTTTTAAAAAAAATTCATTCTGTTCAATATTTAAACTTTAACATTAAATGCGTGATTTATTAAATTTTAATCAAGTGAAAGTAGAATAGTTGCTGTCAGTTATTTCAGGTTGTTTTATGATTAGGTAATATCGAAAAGCGGACAGACGGACGTACAGACAGACACACGTACACTGCGCTTTATTATTATAGATTTGAATTTTAAATCGCCTGGAGACTCCTTTGCAAATTCGAACGCTATGAACGTCTTCATTTAAAAATGAATAAATTTCATGTTTCTGATTTGACGATAAAATTTGTCTGAAATATGAAGAATTTACTTTCAATAAAGGTGTTTTCGATCAACGAAAGCAATCTTTAACAGGTGGCCTCTTATTCGAACGTTCAGTTTACTCGGCTGAAAACCAATTTTTGTAAATAAAATTGAAATCCTCTATCCTGTTGTTGTGCAATGTTTACATGAAATTATTTGGGCCTGTAATTCCTCTTCAGCCTGACAAGCTGTCTCTCAGTTTCGCGGAAATAATGACATTTGGATTATCGTCTGAATAATAACCTCAACAAAGCTAGATGATTTCTTAATGTCGTTATACATCTGTCATTTTTTAACTGACTTTTAAAACATCGGGTTTGATAAAAAGTTTGTCTC
>CAHIKZ030002676.1:457500-468770 GCA_903632075.3 Acanthosepion pharaonis
GCATTGACATACAGTTAAGTTTTGAGTTTCTAAAACCTTTTAAAGTCTTTATTTTACTTTATTTGTGTTTCTTCTTTTTTGTTTTTATTCTACTTTTCTGTTTTTGCGAGTTTTTACCCCCTCCCCATTGTTTTGTTTGTTTGTATTACTTTGGTTTACTATTTCTTTGTTTGAATTATCTTTGGTTGCCCACGTTTTTCTTCCATTTTATTTTCTGTTTGATACATTTTGGAGAAAAAGCAATGTTTTAAAAAAAATTTAAAAAGAAAAAGAATACAGTTATATTCGTTTGGTCGCGGCCAAAATGGCCGACGACACAAACGTAAACATGTCTCGACCAACACCGCCGGTGCAAAGTCCAAATTTGTCGCCAGCGAAAAGTCAGGCCTGGTCCGAGAGTGGACCGAAGAAGAAAGACTCTTCGTATTACGAAGAACAACGACAGAAATACGAAGAGTACGTGAAGGGGAATGAGTTTATTACAATTCCGGAGGCCTTAGACGCTATCAAGGTCAAAGTTATCTCTCTGCTAACATCGGATGTCAAAACCCATAGACTGATTGGAGTCAGCAGAGACAATGTAGAGGATGCTCTAAAGACCCTCAAGATTGCCCCCAAAATGTTAGCCCGCAGAAGCAATGCCATGTGGGACATTCTGCTTGGTTCGGAGCAAGAGGCGAAGCAGCTGGCTGGAAACATCTTGTCCACAACAAACTTGCGCCTCCAAACAGAATACATGGGGACGAGAAAGACGCGGATTACTGTTCACGGCGTTCCTGTCGACATTACCCAGGACAGAATAGGAGCGTTTTTCGCCAAATTTGGCCAAGTAGAGGAAGTCAGTGCGCTCAGAAGCAAGTCTGGCATAGCAACGGAGACTTGGTGCTCCAGGTAGTCCTGGATAGGGACAACTTCGGGACATACCAAATGTGTTGACCTGCCGGGAGAAGAAGATGCTGGTGGTAGTGGAGGGCAGGAAGCCGTGTTGTTGGGCGTGTGGTGCGGTGGGGCACATGGCAAAGGAGTGCCCTGGGAAAAAGGCTCAGCAGACTACAAAAGATACTCCAGCAACAGTAACAGCAGTGACAGAAGTGGCTCCAACAAAGGAAAAGGCTGGCCCGGGAGCCTGGACGGAGGTGGGGATGGGGGGAAAAGTGGCAGTTCCACCCCCTCCTCCAGTGCGGAAGGAGAAACAAGAACAACAAAACCCCAGAAAGCAGCAGCAGCCACAGCAGAAGCCCCAGCAGCAAGAGAAGCTTCAACAGCAACAACCTGCTCAGCATCAGAAACACCAGCATTCGAAACAGCAACAAAAACTGCAGCAACAAGATCAGCAGAAACAGCAAAAACCGGAACAGCAGAAGCAGCAGCAAAAAAGGCAGCAACACCTCCACAAGGAGAAGCAGGTGGAGGAAGAAACATCAATGGAGGTAGATAAAATGCCTCCACCGCGAACTCCGTCCCTGAAAAGGAGCAGGGAGGAAGATCCAGAGGAAACAGAACAGTCTGGCCGGAGCAGAGAGGAGCGAAGCATGGACAAAACCAGGCGGCGTTCCTTCCCGGCTTCGCCAATAAGAGATTCCAGCGCCCCCAAAGTTAGGAGCGTCCCTTCTTCCCCTTCCCGTTTTCCAACCCCCTCTTCCCCCATTACACCCCTAAGTTCACCGGCTACTTCCCCGCACGCGTCCACTTCCACCCCTCCCCATCGTGATAGGGAGAAGGAAAAGAAAAAGAAAAAATACTTCCCGGGTCCAGAGGGGATCTGTAAAGTAGATAAGGAGGAGGCAAAACAAGGACTATCAAAACAAAAAAGGGCCCTCTTGGGACCCCTATTTAAGTTTAACGAGGTGGATGGGAAATCGGTAGAAGACCCACGAAACTTCCCTAACGCCCCAGGTGTCATCACCGTCGTAAGAGACACCGGGGCATACTTGAAAGTGTGGAGCCATATATATGAGGCTCGAGAAGCTTATCCGAAAATAAGGGTAATGGAGGAAAATAATGAAGACCTCAAAAGATGAGACATTTTTTTTGCTCTGGGAGGGTCCCGGTTCTGCTCCATCCCTCTTTGTATAGGGCCATAAAATTAAATTACCCCACGGACGTTGGCGGTATTGTCCTGGGTGGTCGTATGACGACCGAGTTGGGTACAGGAAACCTGGGACAGTCCGTCGGGGTCCTTACCGCTGCAGATTTCCGCCCGGTATGTGAATAGGTTAATTCTGTTCTTTATATTTTACAGGACTTAGAAGATGTCAATTGAGATAGCTACGTTGAATGTGAAGGGCTTAAGGGATCGGGGTAAGGCTGCCCGCCTGCTCCGGGACCTTCTGTCCCTGGATGTGGATGTTGCCGCGATCGAAGAGACACACTTTGTTTGCAGTGCCGATGCGTGTGTGCTGGAGAACGACTTTGTCGTCTATTCAGCATATGGGGACCGGTTTGCCAGAGGGGTTTCTTTGCTTGTCAGACGGACTCTTGATGCGAAGGTGGACCTTGTGCATACCGATGCCGAGGGCCGGTTGATCGTGGCCGATATTGCCGTGAAAAGTGGTTCGTTCCGAGTCGTTGCGGTTTATGCGCCCAATGACCAGGAGGAGCGGGTCTCGTTTTTTCGACAGTTGGGGCCGTTCCTGGTTGATTCAACGCGCCTTGTTTTAATGGGGACTGGAATGCCATCCTGGACTCCAAGTTAGACAGGGGTGGGGAGCTAGTGGGAGAAGGGGCGATCGTAGCCTGGTTGATCTGATCAACGATTATGGTCTCGTCGATAGATACCGGGTCGATCATCCCGGGGGAAAATGTGGACGTGGGCTCTTAATTGGCCTTCTGACAGGGTGGTTAGCTACCTTGACAGGATGTTAGTTAGAAGAGCCGACATAGATCTACTAGATTGCCCTACGTTCCACTGGGTAGGCTACACGGACCACAAACTGGTTTGTGCCCGTGTGGCGTTAGACCATAGGCCTAGAATGGCTGGTTACTGGAAGTTCAATCAGTCTTTACTGGACAGGCAGGACTTCCGGGAGCAGCTAACTAGATTAGTGCAGCGGGAGCTAGTGGGGGCGGTTATCGGGAATAGGTGGTGGGAAAACCTTAAAAGTAGGATTAGGTCTTTCACCACTGATTTCAGCAAACGGCTCGCTCTAGATAGAGCTGGAAAGGTGAAGACACTTAAAGCTAGTTACACCCGGGCGGTGGCTGGGGGGGATCCCCTAGAGATAGCCTTAGCTAGGGGAGGCCCTGGATCGTTTGAATAGCGAGCGGTACATGGGCCAGGTAATTAGACATAAGTTAAGCAAGATGTCTTCCGAAGCTGTGAACTTGGGCGCAGATCTGCGCAGGGAAGAGGTTCGTCGAGGTGGCGATCGTTGCATTCGTGAAGTCGAGTCCCCGGAGGGGCATACTCTTCGGGCCACTGACGACATGTGCGAGGCGTTTCGGCGCCATTTCGAGAGCCGGTTTACCAAGGAGCCTGGTCTCCGTGAGGAGGAGTTTCGTAGCTATTTGGCTGACTTTCCTCGGCTTTCGCCGACTGAAGCGGCTAGCTGCGAGGGAGAGATCACGGAGGGCGAAGTCTACGCGGTATTGAAGAAGGTCGGCAGAGGCAAGTCGCCTGGTCTGGATGGTTTGCCCTATGAATTGTACTTGAGGCTGTCGCACATCTTTGTTCCGATTTTGACAGCAGTGTTCAACAACTGGTTTCGGTCGGGGTCCATCCCCAATCGGATCACCAGGGTGTGATCACTCTGTTGAAAAAGGGCAAAGGTGGTGGGGGGAAGCTAGATGATTACAGGCCCATAACTCTGCTAAACACAGAGTTAAAGATTATGGCCAAGATCCTGCAGGAGCGTTTGCAGTCAGTTGCCGAGTCTCTGTTGGGACCTGAGCAGACTTGTTCTGTGAGGGGCCGAACAATTCAGAGCAACCTGCATCTGATCCGCACGATCATAGAGGGCGTAAAAAGACGACGAAGAAGCCGCGCTGATCAATTTGGATCAGTCCAAGGCATTTGATAGGGTTGACCATCGCTACCTTGCTACTGTCCTGCAGGCCGCTGGATTCGCACCCAACTTCTGCCGCTGGATCAGCCTCCTGTATCGCTCCCCCAGTGCTGTGGTACAGGTGAACGGAAGGTTGTCGGGCGCGTTCGTGCTGTCTAGGTCGGTTCGTCAGGGTTGTCCGCTGTCGCCTCTCCTTTATGCTTTGGCGTTGGAGCCTCTCCTTCGCCGGCTGAAGGATGAGACCGGCAGTCCGGCCCTACGTGGAATCGCCGTCCCTGGAGGGTCTCGAGCCAGGGTTTCTGCGTACGCCGATGACGTATCTGCTTTCGTGTCGTCCCGCAACGACATTGAGGCGGTACAGAAGGCGCTTGATCGGTACGAAAAGGTGACAGGGGCCAAGATAAACCGCGACAAGTCGTCCGGCTTGCGGTTAGGTGCCTGGAAGGGGTCGATCTTCCGGGCCGCTTCGGTTGGACGGACGGTCCTGTCCGCATTCTTGGAGTGTGGTTTGGACCCGACCTCCAGCTGGAGAAGAATTGGTCTGAAGTACGAGCAAAGGTCGATTTTGCCGGTAAGATTTGGAATCGACGGAGGTTGTCCGTAAAGGGCAGGGCGGAGGTGTGTGTTACATACATTTTCCCCCTGATTCTTTATCGATTGTCCGTACTTCCTCTCTGTAAAGACCGCAGGAAGGTGCTCGAGCGATCGCTATCCTCCATTTTATGGAGGGGACGCGTGAACAGGGTCGACAGACGAGTCTGCACTAAACGTCCGTGTCATGGGGGCTGGGAATGCCACATCTGTTGAGTCACGTCCGTGCCTCTAGGTTGGCTTTCCTACGCCCGCGCATTGACTGGAGGAGATCCGATTCTGGAGGGGATTGTTAGGGACGCCTTCCCTAGCCTTACCATCAATCCCCCCATCTCGCGGGCTGAGCGCCGTCGTAAACCCCGGGGTGAGTCGGATTTCCTCCGCGAGTGTCGGTTGGCCTTGAAGGCCATTCCCGGTCCAGTGACCTTTCTCGGCCTAGGGAAGGTCTTCTATCGTGGTTTAGTGGAGGGTCGCGCGAAGGATGAGCTACGTGATACGCTCGACTTGTCGGAGGAGGAGTATCGCTCCTATTGGTCTTGGGCGCCAGCGGCGGATTACCTCAGTAACCCTGAGTTTTCGCTTACCTGGCGACTGGCTCGGAATCGGCTGCCTCTCAATGACAAGGCTTTCATATGGGGTTTGGCGGATTTGCCAGACTGTGAACGGTGTGGTCTTGGCTTGGAGGAAACGGCTTCGCACGCCTTCTACCATTGCCCCCGGGTCCGCCCCTTATGGGACCATGTCGGCGAGCTGACGGCTCGTCTCGCTCCCGAACAGCTTGTGTCCATTGATCGCGCATACGCGTGTGACAATGTGTCGCCCCCGTATTCCGGGGAGAAACGAATGGTGTTTCTGATGCTGATGGCCACGGCTCGAATGGTGATTTGGACGACGCGAATGGAGGAAGTCTTGCGGGGCAACCGTCTTTCTTATCAGCATCTGATCCAATTCTTTAAGCATCAGCTCAAGATGAAGATTAGATCTGATAGAAAGCGATTGCATTCGACAGTCTTCAGCGAAAGGTGGGTAAAAGAGGCGAGCTTGGTTCGTGTGACCGGGGCTAGCCTTGATTTTCTTTTCTAAGTCAACCTACAGCACATCGGGGTGGCTTCCTGTGGAACCCTCCCCTTGGTTAGGTTAGACAAGCTTCAGTGTACCTAGTTAAGGTGAGCAAGTGTTGTTCCTGGCCTGTATCCCGGCTGCTCTTTGGTTATGGTCCAAGTCGAGATTCCCAACCTCCCAGTTTGTTTTGGCCCCACTTTTTTTCATCTCGACTGGGTCAGCTTTACATTTTCCCATTCCGGCATAATATTTTCTCCTCTTTCCCACTCCCTTAGCGAGAGCGTCTCTTGATTCTGTCCCCTGGGCAGAATACAGCGGCCTCTCTGTTTTGAGGGTTGGACGGTCCCTACTAACATGTGTTATGTTTAGTTTGTATTTTGTGTTATTTTTATTTGTTATTGGGTTCATTTCCTCCCCTTGCATCCTATCATTATTAGATTTTTAAGTATATCATTTATGTATCATCAAATTTTTATGATTTAGGGGAGCGTTTTATAGGTCCCCTGGTGAGAATCAGGTATTATGGTGCATGAAGGATTGATTGGTGACGGATGAGTTCTTGTGGTGAATGAGTAAATTGTAATGTATGAATGGGTCGTGAGTCAGATTAGCTAGGTATAAGATAGTTAGTGTTGACCAGCCTTTTCCCCTCCCTTTTTGGCCTTGTGCCGCAATTGTAACCTTTGTTGCAATAAAATCCTCAGATACACGTCGTCTCGCTGCTACCTTACATGGCGTCGCCGATATAGGAAACCTGCTACAAACAACGTTGGAATATGGACGAACAAACACAGCAGACATTACTTCGACAGCTCATCGAGCTACAGCAAGAGATCATCGCCCTGCGAAGAGACGGAGGACAGCCGAGAAAGTCACTTACAAGGAGACCCGACAGACCTAATATAGAACCGGACTCAAGTGATGGTGACTGGGCGATATTCATTGACTCCTGGAATAGATACAAGGAGATGTGTGGGTTGACGGAGCCAACAGCGTTAAGAAACGAGCTGAGAACGGCCTGTGCCCCAGAAGTGAACAGGCTGTTGTTCGATATGGTAGGAGCAGAAGTACTAAACTCCGTCACGGAGGAAGAGCTGTTACGACACATAAAGCTCGTAGCCGTCAGAAGCCTACACAAAGAAGTGTACCGGCAAGAATTCCACTCCGTAAGGCAGAAGGAGGGGGAATCGATTACGGACTTCGTGGCACGACTTCGATCAGTCGCAAAATTCTGCGACTTTTCAGTGACTTGTCCGAACGGGATAGGATGCGGTCGGAAAGTCAGCTACTCCAACGATATGGTAGCAGGACAAATGGTGGCTGGGCTGGCAAACCTGGAGCATCAAAGCAAGGTGTTGTCTGAGGCTGCGACACTTACGACACTGGAAGAAAAGTTCAACAGGCTTGTCAGCCTAGAGACCACGGACAAGTCTACACCCCATCTCCATAGTAACGTATACCCTACTACAACGAGCACAGAGAGATCGGGCCGCAGGCAGCGGCCTCGGGAGAACCAGACCGTATCAACCCTGAGAGACACTGAACCCTGTAAATGGTGTGGGAAGAGCTCACACCCTGACGGCTCGAATGAACGAAGGGGTTGCCCAGCAGCAAAGATGACTTGTCACAATTGCGGCTTAACCGGACATTTAAAAGGGGTTTGCAGGAAACCGAAGCAGGGGTCCAGCAACAAATCTACAGCGGGTGTGGTCGGAGCAGAATCCAGAACTCTCACCACCCAAAGACACAAGAAGGGTCGTAACCGGATGATCGTCCAAGATGGACAAGTGAAAAGGAGAGGTGAAATCAACCTGACAAAACCAAAGGCCGTGCCGCACCTGGATTTGGAACAAAAGTAAGTTCCGAAGAGTACTCCTGATCCAGCACCAACCCTGATGGTAGAGATAACTCTGATTCCAGAGGCCCATGCGGAATTCGGGCACATATCCATAGGACAAGCTGGCCTCCATACTCACCGGATCGAGGCGATCGCAGACACTGGGGCACAGACATGCTCTAGCGGACCAGAAATCCAAAAAAATTCTGAAGTGTCCAGACAAATGTCTAGTACCGACTAGTCACCGAATTCGGGGAATCACGGATAACCTACTAAACATAAAAGGCGTGATATTCGCTAAAGTCAGAGTAGGATCGCGGGAAACACGTCAGATTATATATGTATCAAAAAAAATACATCAGATTTCTGCCTGTCCGAGTCGGCCCTAAAAGACCTTGGTCTGGTGCCAGATAACTTTCCAGACCCAACTTCCCAGCAGAACGTGGCAACTAGCGACGGCGGAAAGGCACCATGTGGGTGCCCACAAAGAACTAATGTCCCACCTAAGCCGGACAGGATCCCTTTCGCTCCTATGGAAGAAGAAAACAGACCCCGATTGGAACGATGGATGAAGGAGCATTTTGAGTCCAGTGCATTCAATGTATGCCCACATCAACGGCTGCAGGCGATGGAAGGAAAACCCATGGACATCACGTTCATCCAGGGGGCCAAACCCTCAGCTGTCCACACCCCAATCCCGGTCCCACACCATTGGAAGAAAAGAGTCAAGGAGGACCTCGACCGAGACGTGGCATTGGGCATCATAGAACCTGTACCAGTGGGTACACCTACAACATGGTGCTCCAGAATGGTGGTTGCACCGAAAAAGGACGGGTCACCGAGGCGTACGGTGGACCTACAGAAGCTCAACACCGCTACCCTACGAGAAACCCATCATACACCGTCTCCTTTCAATCAGGCATCGCTGGTGCCTGCGAAAACTAGAAAAACCGTTTTGGATGCATGGAATGGCTATCATAGCCTAACCCTCTCTCCATCGGCAAGAGATGCAACTACCTTCATCACGGAATGGGGTAGATACCGTTATCTTCGGGCACCACAAGGATTCCAAGCGTCAGGAGACGCATATACACGCAGGTTCGACAATATTACTGTAGATATGCCCAGGAAAACAAGATGTATTGACGATACGATACTATGGGACAACTCTATTGAATCATCATTTTGGCATACTATGGAGTACATAAATAACTGCAGCAAAAAAAATGGTATCGTATTCAACCCCAGAAATTTCACTTCGCGAAAAAAAAGAGGTGGAATTTGCCGGATTCTTGATAACAGAAGACGGGATAAAACCCACCAAAAAAAATGACTGAAACAATACGGAATTTCCCGACACCAAAAAATATAACTGACATAAGATCCTGGTTTGGAATGGTAAACCAGGTAGCCTACGCTTTTTCTCAGGCCGAGGTAATGGCCCCGTTCCGGGAGCTGCTAAAGACAAAAAATCGGAAGTTCTACTGGGACAGCACACTCGATCGAATCTTCGAAGAGTCGAAAAGAAGGATCACAGAAGAAATCGAGAACGGTGTAAGAACCTTCGAAGTGAATAGGCCAACTTGTTTGTCGACGGACTTCAGCAAAACAGGCTTAGGATATTTTTTTTCCAGAAGCACTGCAACTGTGCCACCGAAGCTGGACCGAAGTGTGGTGAGGACCACTGGAAGTTAATCCTGGCCGGCTCCCGATTCACTAATGACGCAGAGTCCCGATATGCACCAGTGGAAGGAGAAGCATTGGCATTAGTCTACGGACTGGAAGCATGCCGGATGTTCGTTTTGGGGTGCCCAGAGCTGTTAGTCACCGTGGACCATAAGCCCCTGGTGAAGATCTTCTCGGACAAAGCTCTGGAGGACATAAAGAACCCAAGACTGTTTAACTTCAAAGAACGGTCCTTGATGTACAAATTTCGAATAAAGCATCTCCCTGGCAAACTCAATGCGGCACCAGACTGTACATCGAGATGCCCAGTGGCGTTAAGCCAGGAGGAAGCAAACGAAGAGGACACCGCACAAACTATGGATAGCGCCATAAGAGCGTCATTTAACTCCACCTATGAGCAGGACCCTAAATTAAGAGCAATAACATGGGACAGGATTGTGGCTGCAGCTGCTACTGACGAGGAATGCCGTTCCCTCGCCGAATTCATACAAAATGGCTTCCCTAAATCTCGGCACGAACTGCCGGAGACAATTCGCCGGTTTTGGCATATGAAAGAGGAGTTATATTGCTTGGAAGGGGTGACGATAATGGAAAATAAAATCCTCATACCCAGAAAGCTACGTGCGGAGGTACTGGAATCACTCCATTCAGCGCATCAGGGCGTCAATGGAATGTTGGCAAACGCTAGACAGCGGCTGTTTTGGCCAGGACTGGACGCGAGCATTCGTCAAACCCGGGCCCAGTGCAAAGTATGCAACGTAATAGCTCCATCACAACCCAAGGAACCCCTAATGCCGCCCTCGAACCCCGAGTTCCCATTTCAGAAGACTGTGACGGACTTCTTCGATTTACGAGGGAAGAACTATCTAGTATATGCAGATAGATACACCGGATGGGTAGAAGTCACTCTGATGTCGTCCGGGAATGCCAAGGCTACATGTGACGCCCTACGAAACTGGTTCTGCACGTATGGCGTACCGGAGGAACTTTCAACCGATGGCGGACCACCGTTTGACTCCAGTGAATTTAACCGGTTCCTAGATAATTGGGGCATAAGGAAACGAACATCATCGGCATATTACCCTCAAAGCAACGGGAGAGCAGAACTAGCAGTTAAAACGGCTAAAAGGATACTTGTTGATAGCACGGACAGTTGCGGTCGCCTATGCCATGACCAGGCAGCTAGGTCCCTACTGACTCATCGCAACACCCCGGTACGAGACCTACATATGTCTCCAGCGATGATGCTCTACGGTCGCGTGATAAAGGACCATCTCCCAGTGCTCCAGGACCGATATCGAATCCACAAACGCTGGAGAGAAATCAGTCATTATAGGGAAACAGCGATGGCAAAAAAGACACTTAAGGAATGAAAGAGAATACAATCTAAAAAGTCACCCACTTCAGGAACTGAAAATCGGGGAAACGGTGCAGATACAGAACCAAGTTGGTCCATACCCGCGCCGATGGGCAAAGACAGGAAGGGTGGTGGAAACACTGGGTAACCGGCAGTATAATGTACGCATGGATGGGAGTAACCGGGTAACCCGTCGCAATCGCAGATTCCTCCGAAAAATAAACCCAGTAGTAGATACTCCTTGCCACTCGATACCTCAGGTGCCCCCAGGAATGTTGGATACCATAGACAACCCAACAGGGCCCGAAATACCGGGAGAATGGTCCACCACTGATATGGATCAAAACCAGCCCGAAACATTCGACACTCTACCAGAACCGATGGAGGTAGATGACACAGCATCCCCTGGAATGATGGAGGTTGAGGAAGACCAACCGGTGCGTCGTAGCAGAAGGGTGACGCGACCACCCAGGAACCTATCCCCACAGACGTGGGGCACGTCGCACGACTACTCCAGAGCCTCAAAACATTGGACCACAACGCGAGTATCTTGTGGCCCCGGAGGGGAGGGGGGCGTAGAGGTGGAATCGAACCTAAGACGCCCAGTTACAAGACCGGAATGGTCTTGGCGTCACACCCCCATAGAAGTAGACTCGCCCGTTTACACGAGAGGCGAGAGGCTACTTAAACAAGACATTTACGGCAACGAGTATCGAGGCAGATACACGTCGTC
>CAHIKZ030002677.1:0-12500 GCA_903632075.3 Acanthosepion pharaonis
GCACTTCTCGCTTGTGGAACCCTCTTCCGTCTTTTTTACTTACCAGGCAACTTATCGTAACTTCCCTGTGTCTTTTCTATAAATGATTTCACGGTAATTGTTTTGATGAACTTCCCTCAAGGGCAGTTTTCTTTATGCTTTCATTTTTAAATATTGTTATTTTATCCTCCCTCCCACCGACATATAGGAACTAGTTAGGACTTCATAGAGACTATGAGGTATTATGGTGATTGTATTAAGAATGGTAAGTAAGAACGTGCTGTTATGATGTAAGGAATACTGGAGTATGTTTGGGTCAGTAATTGTGGTTCCCTAAGTTTGAAAGGAGACAGGCTTAAGACCAGTCTGTCCCCCTTTTCAGCTCGTGCCAGATATTTTTATTTTCTAAAATAGATATTTTCCTCTAGGGCTGTGTTTCTCAACCATTTTAAGCAACGGCACACCTAGGTCCACCCTGACCCGGTGCGGTAGTATTTTTAGGGTCCCAAATGAAAATATCACGACACACTTAAAGCTTTCAAAAGTTATACGTTTAAATGTTATGCAATAAAACCATACATTTAAAAATGCAATACACACCTAAATATGAACTTATTTTATTTCAATGTTTCTATTCAACTATTTGTGAATCTTATTTAGTATGAAACCTGTGTCTGGTGTTTTTTCTTCAATGTTTGGTCGAATGTGTGATAAGCAGACGATCATTTCTTCTTCAGTTAAGCGTAGCTTTCTCGCTTCTTATTTTTGATGTTAGTTAAGGTTGAGAAGACTAATTCACATAAATAAGTCTAAAGTTGCAATAAAACTGATAAAAACCTTTTTAACTATTCCTTTTGTATTGAAATCCAAGATGTATCAATGGTTACCGTCGAATGTTTTATTTTGATTCCTCCATCGCTAAAAATGGTGGCCAAATTCTTTTTCACATAACTGAAGTCCAATATTAGAAAGAACATTTATGAAGAGATTTCGAATCCAGTCAGACTTTCACGGCGATTGAGAATCGCTGTTCTACACAAATGTTCAAAGAATCTGTCAATGAAAAAAATTCTTGTAGAGTGTTCCATCTCAAATGAATTCCTCAGATTCCTGACAAACATCGATTCTGTAGTCGGCTCTTACGCACATGCTGTTCCAACTCCTAGAAACTTTAGGTAGCACCTCAAATAAGATTAAATCAGGACATGTCATCAGAAAAAAAAAACTCATTAACATGCTTACTACCAGTTTACCCTATTGATCGGTGTTAATCTGTTATGGGTGAAACCAGTGTTTCTCAACCCTTTTAAGCAAAGGCACACCTAGGAGCAAATGTAAATATCACGGCACAGTAAAATGTTTGAATGGTAGACATTTAAAGGTGATGAAATAAATCCATAGATTTTTTTAAGAATGCACCTAAATATGAATTTAGTTTATTTCAATGTTTCTATTCAACTATTTGTGCAGCTTATTTAGTGAGAAACCTGTGTCTGGTGTTTTTTCGCGATTTCTTCAATGTTTGGTCGAATGTGTGATAAGCAGGCCCTCATTTCCTCTTCAGCTGTGTGTAGTCTTTCTTGCTTCTTATTTTTGATGCTATTTAGGGTTGAGAAGCCTAATTCATATAAATAAAAGGAAAATAATAAATAAAAGTTTCCAATAAAAAAAGAAATTAATTTAACGTTGAAATTTCTGATAAGAGGCTGGGATTTTGTCTATTTTTACTGATTAGAGGTCCAGATTTTGTCCACTTTTCTGGTAAGAGGCTGGGATTTGGTCCACTTTTGTGATAAAAGGTTGGGATTTGGTTCACTTTTCTGACAAAAGGCTGGGATTTTGAACCATTTTGTGATAAGAGGTTGGGATTTGGTCCACTTTTCTGACAAAAGGCTGTGATTTTAGACCCTTTTGTGATAAGAGGTTGGGATTTGGTCCACTTTTGTGATAAGAGGTTGGAATTTGGTCCACTTTTCTGATAAAAGGCTGGGAATTTGAACCCTTTTGTGATAAGAGGTTGGTATTTGGTCCACTTTTCTGTCAAAAGGCTGGGATTTTGAACCCTTTTGTGATAAGAGGTTGGTATTTGGTCCACTTTTCTGACAAAAGGCTGTGATTTTGAACCCTTTTGTGATAAGAGGTTGGTATTTGGTCCACTTTTCTGACAAAAGGCTGTGATTTTGAACCCTTTTGTGATAAGAGGTTGCGATTTGGTCCACTTTTGTGATAAGAGGTTGGGATTTGGTCCACTTTTCTGATAAAAGGCTGGGATTTTGAACCCTTTTGTGATATGAGGTTGGGATTTGATCCACTTTTCTGTCAAAAGGCTGTGATTTTGAACACTTTTGTGATAAGAGGTTGGGATTTGGTCCACTTTTCTGACAAAAGGCTGGGATTTTGAACCCTTTTGTGATAAGAGGTTAGGATTTGGTCCACTTTTCTGTCAAAAGTCTGAGATTTTGAACCCTTTTGTGATACGAGGCTGGGATTCAGTCCACTTTTCTGACAAAAGGCTGTGATTTTGAACCCTTTTGTGATAAGAGGCTGGGATTCAGTCCACTTTTCTGACAAAAGGCTGTGATTTTGAACCCTTTTGTGATAAGAGGTAGGGATTTGGTCCACTTTTCTGACAAAAGGTTGTGATTTTTAACCCTTTTATGATAAGAGGTTGGGATTTTGTCCACTTTTCTGACAAAAGGCTGTGATTTTAGACCCTTTTGTGATAAGAGGTTGGGATTTGGTCCACTTTTGTGATAAGATGTTGGAATTTGGTCCACTTTTCTGATAAAAGGCTGTGATTTTGAACCCTTTTGTGATAAGAGGTTGGTATTTGGTCCACTTTTCTGACAAAAGGCTGTGTTTTTGAACCCTTTTGTGATAAGAGGTTGGGATTTGGTCCACTTTTCTGACAAAAGGCTGTGATTTTGAACCCTTTTGTGATAAGAGGTTGGAATTTGGTCCACTTTTGTGATAAGAGGTTGGGATTTGGTCCACTTTTCTGATAAAAGCCTGGGATTTTCAACCCTTTTGTGATATGAGGTTGGGATTTGATCCACTTTTCTGTCAAAAGGCTGTGATTTTGAACACTTTTTGTGATAAGAGGTTGGGATTTGGTCCACTTTTTTTCTGACAAAAGGCTGGGATTTTGAACCTTTTTGTGATAAGAGGTTAGGATTTGGTCCACTTTTTCTGTCAAAAGTCTGAGATTTTGAACCCTTTTGTGATAAGAGGTTGGTATTTGGTCCACTTTTCTGTCAAAAGTCTGTGATTTTGAACCCTTTTGTGATAAGAGGCTGGGATTCAGTCCACTTTTCTGACAAAAGGCTGTGATTTTGAACCCTTTTGTGATAAGAGGCTGGGATTCAGTCCACTTTTCTGACAAAAGGCTGTGATTTTGAACCCTTTTGTGATAAGAGGTAGAGATTTGGTCCACTTTTCTGACAAAAGGTTGTGATTTTGAACCCTTTTATGATAAGAGGTTGGGATTTGGTCCACTTTTCTGACAAAAGGCTGTGATTTTAGACCCTTTTGTGATAAGAGGTTGGGATTTGGTCCACTTTTGTGATAAGAGGTTGGAATTTGGTCCACTTTTCTGATAAAAGGCTGGGATTTTGAACCCTTTTGTGATAAGAGGTTGGTATTTGGTCCACTTTTCTGTCAAAAGGCTGGGATTTTCAACCCTTTTGTGATAAGAGGTTGGTATTTGGTCTACTTTTCTGACAAAAGGCTGTGATTTTGAACCCTTTTGTGATAAGAGTTTGGGATTTGGTCCACTTTTCTGACAAAAGGCTGTGATTTTGAACCCTTTTGTGATAAGAGGTTGGAATTTGGTCCACTTTTGTGATAAGAGGTTGGGATTTGGTCCACTTTTCTGATAAAAGGCTGGGATTTTCAACCCTTTTGTGATATGAGGTTGGGATTTGGTCCACTTTTCTGTCAAAAGGCTGTGATTTTGAACACTTTTGTGATAAGAGGTTGGGATTTGGTCAACTTTTCTGACAAAAGGCTGGGATTTTGAACCCTTTCGTGATAAGAGGTTAGGATTTGGTCCACTTTTCTGTCAAAAGTCTGAGATTTTGAACCCTTTTGTGATAAGAGGTTGGTATTTGGTCCACTTTTTTCTGTCAAAAGTTCTGTGATTTTGAACCCTTTTGTGATAAGAGGCTGGGATTCAGTCCACTTTTCTGACAAAGGCTGTGATTTTGAACCTTTTGTGATAAGAGGCTGGGATTCAGTCCACTTTTCTGACAAAGGCTGTGATTTTGTTTATTTTTGTGATAAGAGGTAGGGATTTGGTCCTCTTTTCTGACAAAAGGTTGTGATTTTGAACCCTTTATGATAAGAGGTTTGGATTTTGTCCACTTTTCTGACAAAAGGCTGTGATTTTGAACACCTTTGTGATAAGTGGTTGGGATTTTGTCCACTTTTCTGACAAAAGGCTGTGATTTTGAACCCTTTTGTGATAAGAGGTTGGGATTTGGTCCACTTTTGTGATAAGAGGTAGGGATTTGGTCCACTTTTCTAACAAAAGGTTGTGATTTTGAACCCTTTTGTGATAAGCGGTTGTGATTGGGTCAACTTTTCTTTGATAAGGGGCCTGGATTTTGTGCCATTTTCTGATATGAGGTTGCGATTTTGATCACGTTTATGATAAGACGTTGCGATTTTGTCCCATTTTGTGATAAGAGGCTGGGATTTTGTCCGGTTACCAATCAGGCTCTTTCGATCTTCAAACGATGGTTCCAATCGTTCTGATGGCCATCTTGATTTTTTCCGTGGGCAATTAATGGCATCTGGTATATAAGCATGAGAGACAAAATGATCGAAATGCTACGAATGTAACAATCTCCTTGGGCGCGATTTCCAAGACAGATCGACCATAACTATTTAGAAGGTTAGCAAACATTCTGGTTTGAAGTTCAGTTAGATTAAACCTCGTCCAAGCTTAATATGTCATAGTTAAAGACACCTGATATCCCATAAGACCTGACTTTATATGAAGAAAGCTTTTAAAAGTGTCTTTTGCTTAGAGTTTGCGCCAAAATTTAAAGATATCAGTGATCATATAGGAATATACATTATGCCAGATTAAGGGTTTGGTCATTCGGCAGATTGCACTATGTTACATGGTATTAGCAGCACTGACATTATATAGTTGTTTATAAAGATTAGTTTAGGTTTGCTAAAGGGCTTAATAGGGAATTGCTGAGGATCGAACTCAGAACTATTTCGGTTGCCAAAAAAACTTAGCTAACGTTATATTTCTTATCTATTCACTAGCAGCATGGCCCGGCGTTGCCCGTGCTTGATTCAAAAATCGCACGACTCATACAGCAATCGCTATCACTTGACTTAAAATGTTTTGCCCTTCCTTGCCTTTAGAAAAAGTGCCCTTTGCCGTGCTGATGTTGCTACATGCCTTACTTCTTGCCTATCTCACACTGTGAATTTTTTCTAAGCTCTATACTAAACATTAAATCTGTTACGAAAAAAGAACTAAACAAAATGAACACAAAACGATCAGCTTTAAAAAAAAAGACTCGTAACTGGAAAAACTAAATGAAAAAAGAAGGTTAACAACAAATACTTTTTCACACCCAACCCAGTTCTGCGGAATCAGAATCAACGTTGAGTTTAAGCAAGCAAATGAGCCAATTGGAGTAAAGTGCCATGCAGAGTTAAATTTTTCCCACTTGTGACGAATGCAGCTATCGATTTTATGCATGCTAGTTAACATTCGTGTCAGTCAGCTGTTGGCTCTCACCCTCGCCAATAGAATATTCCTGCCTATTCGTGGCAGCCAGCTATAGGCTCTCACTCTGGCCAGTAGAAAGTGGCCGCAAACTACATGAAAACTGCCGTAGAAGCATGAAAAAATCGATTATTTCCACTATCGATGGGAAATGCAAAGTCGGTCTTGGCCTTCCCGCTAACTTGGAGCATGTGCATGTAAATTTTGGTGCAAATCCGTCGAAAATTTCGGCCGGGCATTCGTTACAAACACAAACAAACACACACACACACACACACATCCTACCTTTTATAGATAGAGATTCTTGTTTAGGCTGGCAAAAGGTCACAATATTTAAGTTTCCGGATGAAAAGCATCAAGTAGCGAACTATTGTTTATGACTAGCTCATTAACCATAATGTTAAGATGAGAGACAAGAGATGTATCAGATTACAATTTCTCTAAAGATGTCAATGCGAGACTACGAGGTTTTCATTTTTGTCAGATACACCGTCATTCCTTTGAGACCCTTCGACGAATACATTTCAAATTAGTGATACCGGATCTAATCATTGATCACAAAGAAAAGCAATCATCCCCCCTGTCAAGAAAATAACTAATGCAATCGGTACTAATCAATCAGCGATCAGCAAAACACTAATCAATCAAGAAACACGATCGGTTAGTGATCCCAAGAAAAGAAAAATGGTTTGTTTTCTTATAACGGTATCGATTTTCAACCCATGATAATCGGAGGGAGTGAAAGTGATTAGTTTTTGTCTTTATGTCGATTTCATCCCTAATCAAGGTAGGTTTGCCTCGTTTGGATGATGCAGGTAATTTTCAAAAGAGAACAAAAAGAGAAAGAAAATACATTATTTACATTATTCCGACTATTGTCCTCATCTTTGTTGCCATATTTATCCGATCCTTCAGTATCTGTCTATATTTCTGAGATGAGGTATTATGTACACTATTTACATTATTCGGACAATTGTCCTCATCTTTGTTGCCATATTTATCCGATCCTTCAGTATCTGTCTATATTTCTGAGATGAGGTATTATGTACACTATTTACATTATTTCGACTATTGTCATCATCTTTGTTGCTATATTTATCCGATCCTTTAGTATCTGTCTATATTTCTGAGATGAGGTATTATGTACACTATTTACATTATTCGGACTATTGTCCTCATCTTTGTTGCCATATCTATCTGATCTTTCAGTATCTGTCTATATTTCTGAGATGAGGTATTATGTACACTATTTACATTATTCGGACTATTGTCCTCATCTTTGTTGCCATATTTATCCGATCCTTCAGTATCTGTCTATATTTCTGAGATGAGGTATTATGTACCATTTATTTACATTATTCGGACTATTGTCCTCATCTTTGTTGCCATATCTATCTGATCTTTCAGTATCTGTCTATATTTCTGAGATGAGGTATTATGTACACTATTTACATTATTCGGACTATTGTCCTCATCTTTGTTGCCATATCTATCTGATCTTTCAGTATCTGTCTATATTTCTGAGATGAGGTATTATGTACACTATTTACATTATTCCCACTATTGTCCTCATCTTTGTTGCCATATTTATCCGATCCTTCAGTATCTGTCTATATTTCTGTGATGAGGTATTATGTACACTATTTACATTATTCCGACTATTGTCCTCATCTTTGTTGCCATATTTATCCGATCCTTCAGTATCTGTCTATATTTCTGTGATGAGGTATTATGTACACTATTGACATTATTCCCACTATTGTCCTCATCTTTGTCGCCATATTTATCCGATCCTTCAGTATCTGTCTATATTTCTGAGATGAGGTATTCTGTACACTATTTACATTATTCGGACTATTGTCCTCATATTTGTTGCCATATTTATCCGATCCTAAAGTATCCCCAAAAATATTTTTGAGATGAATTATTCTGTACACTATTTACATTATTAAAACTATTGTCCTCATCTTTGTTGCCATATTTATCCGAATTTTCAGTATCTGTCTATATTTCTGAGATGAGGTATTATGTACACTATTTACATTATTCGGACTATTGTCCTCATCTTTGTTGCCATATTTATCCGATCCTTCAGTATCTGTCTATATTTCTGAGATGAGGTATTATGTACACTATTTTTATATTATTCCGACTATTGTCCTCATCTTTATTGCCATATTTATCCGATCCTTCAGTATCTGTCTATATTTCTGAGATGAGGTATTCTGTACACTATTTACATTATTCGGACTATTGTCCTCATCTTTGTTGTCATATTTATCCGATCCATCAGTATCTGTCTATATTTCTGAGATGAGGTATTATGTACACTATTTACATTATTCGGATTTATTGTCCCATGTTTTGTTGTCATATTTATCCGATCCTTCAGTATCTGTCTATATTTTGAGATGAGGTATTCTTTAAAACACTATTTACATTATTCGGACTATTGTCCTCATCTTTGTTGTCATATTTATCCGATCCATCAGTATCTGTCTATATTTCTGAGATGAGGTATTATGTACACTATTTACATTATTCCGACTATTGTCCTCATCTTTGTTGCCATATTTATCCGATCCTTCAGTATCTGTCTATATTTCTGTGATGAGGTATTATGTACACTATTTACATTATTCGGACTATTGTCCTCATATTTGTCGCCATATTTATCCGATCCTTCAGTATCTGTCTATATCTCTGAGATGAGGTATTATGTACACTATTTACATTATTCGGACTATTGTCCTCATCTTTGTCGCCATATGTATCACAACGTTTCGACCGTTGTACGCTCCGGCCTTCTTCAGGTGGTTGGAATGTCGAACTGAACCCTTTATTTCGCTCACTGGGGTAGACTGTTCTAGTTCCACGTGCCTCAAGGACACATGGCACAGTGGATAAAGGCATTGGTTAGATCTAGTGACAAGACCCAAAGAGTGTGAGTTCAATACCCGGTTAAGATATTTATCCGAACCTTCAAGGGAAATTAACAGGAGATAAATGATAACTGGCATCCATCAAACATGTGTAAATATGGCGACCTTTTTGACAAAAATAGTCCGAATAATGTAAATAATGAATGACATATTTATTTCATCTCAGAAATATAGACAGATTCAGAAAAAAATAGTATAAAAGCTCACACTGTATGCTAAGAATTCATTGAATGAGGTTCTTGAAACACTTGTTCTTCTATAATTTAAAAAAAAATTAAATCGGTATCACCCGATGCAAGGCAGTAAAGTCCCTAAGACACAAGGGGATGCAGGGTGTGGCAGAATTAGGAATAGAAATATCAATAATGATCGGGAAGAGTAAAGAGTAATCAAGCAGACGTTAGATAGCGAATGACATTGCATTTAAATTTTGACAGATTAAAGTTGGCTGGAAAGCATGGTGCCAGAAAAGAGTTCCACAAGCACGAAATCACAAGTCATCGTGACCGAGGGTCTGAGTGTACGGCCTTAGTTCAACTACTGCCAGATTATGCGTTTTCTTCCCAAAACATTAAATAACGACTCCTCAGCGCAATAGATAGCCATAGCCCCAAAAGTAAATCAAATTCGATGAAAGTTACTCATAGAATGGCATTTTTTTTTTAAAAAGTTCACTCTTTGCAAGGCAGTAAAGCCACTAAGTCAAAAGGGGTTACAGGGTGTGGAAGAATTAGGAACAGAAACATTAATATTGAACAGGAAGAGGAAAGATTAATCAGGTGGACAGTAGATAGCGATTGACATTGCATTTAAATTCTTGCCGAATGACTCTTTGCCTGTCCACGGAATTTTCGCGTGTCCTGTCGAAACGTTCATAATTTTTTTTTTTAGATGTTCTCTAGAGTTTTATATTATAAAAACCGTACAAATCATAAGTCATTTACAATACGACATATAATGTAAAGGTTTTCGATATGTGAAACACTATATATCAGCACATTCTATTTGCCAAATAAGCTGAGTTGGCTTACGATAGTTACAAATCAGAAAACAATTGATGGACGCGAAAATGACGTGGACAGGCAAAGGGTCATTCTGAAAAAAATTAAAAAGCATTAGTTACATTTACCAGTCAGATTGTTCGAAAAATTTATCTGGTAGGAATCGAACCTGTAACCCTTACGGTAACAGCACGATAGGCTATATGTCGGTTCCCATAAGTGTTAATGGTGTTTCCTCTTTTAGTTTTAAATTAATATTTCATTTAAATCAAATCAATCGTGTTGGGATTCGAACCCGGGTCTCGTGGTCAGAGAGCGAACGTACTAACTACTCGCCCATATATAATATATAATAATTCACCCCCTAGAAAAAAATTAAATAGGGCAAATATTATTTACGAATTTAGATGCCCATTGTATTTCTGATCAATCAGAATTCGTAAATAATTATATAGGCCACACTACAACATGTTTGACACGCAGACTAACTCTACACCTTTCTGGCCATAGGTCAATTAGATCTCATTTAAATATTCATGGAAACATACGGGACACTATTCGTAACAACACTAATATAATAGCATCATCTACATGCAAAAAAAGGCTAAAAATATTGCAAGCCTTATTAACATCAACAGTTAATAATGTTAACTTTGAACATGGACATAATGTCTTGACCGTGTTTTGAAAAATGAAAACATTTTATAAAACATACATACAAGAAACTATTTCTTATTTAACAGTTAAAATATTTAATCCTTGAAAATGGTTAAATGTATAGCCGAAAGCGCTCGGATAAAAAGAACATTCAAACAGTTTTTATATAATTTATCATCCGAAAAGAAAAAAAATATATATTAGATCCCATGAGAAATTGTCTAAAAGACTAAATAAAAGCACCTTGGCTGTTGTATTCAATGAAATGTGCATGAAAGAAGGATTGCTGCCTAAATACATAAATATATATATATATATATATATATATATATATATATATATATATATATATATATATATATATTTTAATACATTTTATGTTTATACATACTTTTTATAGATACAAATATTTAAGTAAATGCTCTGTTTATAATAAACAGTATTAAACAACATTTTAAATCGGCCTGAAATGTAAAAAATTTTCACAGAAAATATACGTCCTCCGACAGGATTTTGAATCTATACAATTGTATCCTATATAATTGTTTCGGACATTTTCTATTTATAATTTGTAACATATATATATATATATATATATATATATATATATATATATATATATATATATATTTATTTAAAATGATTTAATTTGTTAAACTTTAATGCAATGGAAATAAATAAATGTAATGAAAATTATATATATATATACATACATACATATATATATATATATATATATATATATATATATATATATATATAGTTGAAAAACTAGGTAATATTGGTAATCCTAAGAGGATAAAATAGAGAGTTCAATGTAATTTTCCAGAGCAAATAATTTAAAAAAAAACAGACAATTTTAAGGGTCCATGTAATAAATTATTTCATACAGACAAACAAAAAATGAAAACAAAAATTTACAATTTTTGACGGGCCGTATTAAACATATGTAAATTAACGAAAAATAAGGAAGTAAAAAAGGATGAGAGAAGATTGTGTGAGTTAGCAGATATTGACACATTTAAAGGTAAAACTTAACGGAAGTTATATATTGATTTTTGAAGGGTATATATGTATATATTTTTGCGGGAAAAACTCTCCCTGAGAGAAATTTATCTGTATACTTGATGTTTTCTGTTGTAATTTCATTTTTCTCTTTATTTATTTACACCTCTGCACAATCTTTTCCCTTTTAGTCGTTGTAAATAAAAAAAAATCGCTTATTTGTGAAAAATGTTCCGATGTGTTAAACTCTTTAGTTCTAACATTGCCACGTCCACGGAGCCGAATCACACTCATTTCCTCCGTATTCCAAATGTAAGGAGAAAGTTTCACTCAAAAGGACTTTTTTTTTTCCCAAAGAACTGCTACTTTATATAACAGACTCCCACGTGGCTGCTTCCCTGAGCAGTACAATCTTAAATCTTTCCGTTCAAGTGTTAATATTTATTTGTCCTCTTAATGCTCATACTTTCATAGCACAAACGTCATTCCTCTGGCATAAGTGGATCTTGAGCCGTGTATTGACAATCTGGGGTGTATTAAGGTTACTTGTTGTCACTTGACTTCCATAGACATAAACTAGATACCACTGATGCAAAAGAAATAAGTAAAATAAACAACACTGTACCCGTGGGACAATTAGCTTCATGTCATTGTTCTACAAGGTAAAATTAATGGATAAAGGGAGAGAAGAAGAAGAAGAAGAAGAAGAAGAAGAAGAAGAAGAAGAAGAAGAAGAAGAAGAATTTGAATAAAGAAGAAAATAAGAAAAAAAGGAGGAAGAAAAAAAGAAGAAGAATGCTAAGAAGAAGGAGTAGAAGAAGAGGAAGAGGAAGAAAAAGGAGGATGAAGAATACCAGGAAGAGAAAGAAGAAGGATAAAAAGAAAAGAAAGAAAAAGAAGAGATGAAACACAAAGAGGACGAGGAAAAAGAAGCAGTAAGGGAAGAAGAGGAAGAGGAAGAAAAAAGGAGGCGGTAAAATAATAATAATAATAATAATAATAATAATAATAAGAAGAAGAAGAAGAAGAAGAAGAAGAAGAAGATGAAGATGAAGAAAAAGAGTATGAAAAAGGAGGATGAAGAAGAGGAAAATACTAGGAGGACCTTCTCCAAGACCATCTTTCTATAAAAGAAAAGAAGATGGAAGAAGAAGATTAAAAAAA
>CAHIKZ030002677.1:15000-17500 GCA_903632075.3 Acanthosepion pharaonis
GTGTGTGTGTGTGTATTTGTGTATTTACGCATCAATCTTTCTTTGTGCACATTTCATTGAATTGCAGACAAGTTGCTTTTGATTTTTATATTTTTATACAATTTCTCATGCGATCTAATTTTTTTTTTTTTCAGAGGATAAATTATATAAAAACTACCTGAATGTTCTTTTTTTTTATCCGAGTGCTTTCGGCTATACATTTAGCCATTTTCAAGGATTAAATATTTTATCTGTTAAATAAGAAATACTTTGTTGCCTGCTTGTATTTATATAATGTTTTCATTTTTCAAAACACGGTCAAGATATTGTGTCTATCTTCATAGTTGTTTATATATATATATATATATATATATATATATATATATATATATATTCGAAAATTATAACATAAATATGTTATAATATCACTACAAAAATAACCATTTTGTTTCAACATTTCTGTTGTCTTATCAAGTGATGGTGTTGAATGCAGAATAAAAGGTTTTAAAATGTTCAAATCAATAACAAAATGAAGAAATATAGTTTTAAAGTGTGCTATATTAATGGGATAAAGTGCTCAATATGAGAGATTGAGCGTATGTAAATATAAATATAAAATTGAACATTGAGTCAACACTCAGAGGCGACAGGCTGTTTCATGCTGAACGCAATTTCCAGACTATATATATATATATATATTACACATTATGAAATGGACAAATTCCGACAATTATTTTAAGTCATTTTTATGTCTGTACATTCTTTTTATACATTCAAATATTTAAGTAAATGCTCTGTTTATAATAAACATTATTAACGACATTTATCGGCCTGAATGTCCGAGAAATTTTCATAAAAAATATGCGTCCTCCGACAGGAATCGAACCTCTATCCTATACGTTTATATATCGACTTTGCCAACCGAAAGATCCTCTGTGGCCCAATTGGTGAAGGTACGTCAGGCTATATGACAGTTCCGTATAGGATACAGGTTCGATTCACCATCGAAGACGACAATCGCATGGACGTTTTCCCTGAAGTGAGTTAACTGAATAAGACTTGACGTGGGAACCTTGACTCTTCCATTCTTGCTAAATGTCCTGATCATCAAAGACGGTGTTTCAGGATCAGTGATTCGATGATTTAATTGTAAATTCTTTCCAAGAATTTTGGTGGTCACATAGTCTTCCAGTGTTCAAGTTTGAACGAAGACTTTCCTGGTAAAAACGTACAAATATTTGGATGTCGCGACGATATAGAGTCCCCGTTTCGCAAGCATATAGCAAAGTTCAAAATGACAACAGCGGTATAGACTGTCATTTTTGTTATTAGGTTCAGATATTTGTTGTTGAAAAATCGTTTGATTACCTTTCCACATATCGATAATTTATACAAAAATGCAAATTGATATGACATTATACAATCAAAAACGAACTTGTTGATGAAAACGTAACGCTCCTGGTGACGTTTATTTAATTATTTCTCCCGAAGCAAAATATTAATGCAAATAAGACGTAGGATATTACTAAACAAGTGAATGGGGTGGGGACAATAAAATAATAGAATTAAAGTAAGAATGATTGAATTGACCTCATGATAATGCTGGAGAACGAGGTTAATTTTGTCGAACCTTTCTCGCTTATCGTCTGATTTCTTCCATTTGAGAATAAACTGAATAAGACTTGACGTGGAAACCTTGACTCTTACATTTTTGTTACAAGTCCTGATCATCGAAGACGGCATTTCAGGATCAGTGATTCGATGATTTGACTGTTGGCACTTTCTTTGTTCTTGGTCATATAGTCTTCCAATATTCAAGTTTGAACAAAGATTTTTTCTGGTGAAAGCGTTCTAATATTTGGATGTTTCGATGGTATAGAGTCCCGGTTTCGCAAGCATATAGCAAAGTTGAAATGACAACAGCATTATAGACCATAATGTGTGTTGTTAAGTTTAGACTTTTGTTGTTTTGCACAGAAAACCATGTCATGACAACTAGAAGCCGCCCCTTTGGCGGACTTTAAACTAGACCCAGCGGTGGGTTTGGGGCCTTCGTCCTTTGGACTTTTACCTTCAGTGTCCTATGTACGTAAAAGTTATAAGAATTTAGAAATAAAATAGTTTTATATTGATTTCGACGCATTAATTCGGCATAAACTTTCTTCGTATACGCAACAGATCTCAGTAGTTTGTTTACAATTATTTTGTGCAGCAATTTTTATTTTCTTTTAATATCAGCATTCTTTATGATCCCTTCACATAAAGTCACTCTTAAACGACATTAAGGAACCTGAAATATTATATATATATATATATATATATATATATATATATATATATATATATATATATATATATCACAGTACGATTTTTTAGGACTTCGGACTTTTTCTTTTTTTCTATGTACGCAAAAGTTATAAGAATTTAGAAATAATAAAATTATTTTATCTTTTATTCTACACCTTAATTCGGCATAAACTTTCTTCGTATACGCCACCGATCTCAGTAGTTTGTTTAAAAT
>CAHIKZ030002677.1:22500-47500 GCA_903632075.3 Acanthosepion pharaonis
ATATCAATTCCATATTTAATGATTTTCACAAGTGTTCATCGAATTATTCCCTTTCTCTCTTTTCAACAATTGGAGTGTGGCAGCGACGACATGTATTTTAAGATACCAGATGGGAATGAGATCAAAGATACGGAAGACATTTTACTTGGCCAAGAATATTTTTTATGAATTTTTGCCGAGATTCGAACTCCATGACATCAATTCCATTTTTCACGTTTGTATCCATTAAACTCCTGTTAACCTTAAAATTAATATATCAAAAATACAAAATTGATTCACTCTGCATAGCTAAAATGAAGAGATATTGTTTTTTACATTATTTAGAACTGGACAAATATCCTCATCTTTGTTGTTATTATCACAAGCGGCCTTCTTTAAATGTCTGTTCCTGGAGCTAAACTTAAAGGCATTCAAACTGAAATGTTTATTTTTTTTTTATTCCTTTCATCCCAAGCAAGTGGATAATGCGTCTAAGACACAAGGGACTACTTAGAGGGAAACAGAATGTGAAGATTTTAGTGAGGAGAAAGGACAGTAAAAGAACAGGTTTCAGGAAGACAGAAGCTGGGGATCATGGCACTAAGACGCAAGGGATTTCTGAGAATGAAGGAGAATAAGAAGACTTTAATGAGGAGAAAAGACAATAAAAGAACAGATTTCAGGAAGACAGAAGATGGCGATAATGCCACTAAGACGCAAGGGTTGACTGAGAGTGAAAGAGAATGAGAAGACTTTAGTGAAGAGAAAGGTCAATAAAAGAATAGGTTTCAGGAAGACAGACAATGACGATAATGCTACTAAGACGCAAGGAGTTACTGGGGGTGAAAGAGAATGAGAAGACTTTAGTGAGGAGAAAGAACAGTAAACAGGTTTAAAGGAAGACAAAAGATCGCGATTGACGTTGCATTTAGAATGTTGAAGAACGCGGGTGGTGGGGAAGCATGAAACTAGAAGACTTCTTTGGGCGAGAAGCTCGAAAGAAGAAACTATTAGAATAGAACTTACGGTTACATCTAACTATTTCAATATCAGATCGGCGTGAGACCTAACTGCCAATCTAGTACTGCGCTTTAATTCATATTTAATCTATGAGGGTAGATTTTTCTCATTCTGTCTCGGGATATCTCTTCCTTTAGGGATAACCACTTGGTTCTTTCTAGAGAATAAAAGCATTAGTTCAAACATTTTCTATCTTATTAATTGTGAGTCCGGTCCGGGTAATTCAAACATAGATACAGTGGCAAGAGAATTGGTAATATCTGAACAATAAAAAAAAAAAATAGATCTAGACGTGCTATCCGTATCGAGAAAATTCTTCGAAAACAATTGTAAATTCTTTGAATGAAAACTAATCGAACGGGCAATTATATTAAATGAAATTATTAATTATTCGAAATACCTATGTTTGAAATACGTATGTGGTCTTGCTTTGAGAGTTTCAATGCTGATTTACCTCGAACTAATAATGCCCTTGAAGGATAGGGCTTTTTACAGCAAGTGTTATCCCATCATCCCACAATATGGAAATTCTTGGACGCTCTTAAACGTGAACTGGACTTGCTAGAAATTCATATTCCAAAAGTAAGAGCAGGTTACCAAAATATCAAGAGCGGCAAGAAATACTGCGACGTAAATGGAAAAGTTAAGAAAATTAGTGGCAACCATTAACGAGTCCTCTTTAATGGTTAACTATATGCGTTTTTTTTTTTTTAAGCATTACGCCCCGAGCAAGGCGTGAAGCCACTAGGATGCAGGGGGTTGCGGAAGATTTGGAGCGAGAGCGGATAGGAGTGATAGCGGAAAGGATGAGGAGAAGGATAGTGGGTAGATCAAGGTAACTGGAGGTGTCGATTGACATTAAATTTGAATAGTTGGAGATTATAGCTGTCAGTGAAACAGTAATTGGGAAGGGAGCTCCACAGGCGAGAGGTGTGAGGTATGAAGCTATTGGAGTAGAAGAGACGGTTACATTTAAAAGTTTCTACAGTGTAAGGATGGGAAAGGGATGCCAGCCTCGTAGGGCGCTTGAATTCATGGAGTCTGGGAACCAGTGAAAGCAGCTCATCAGAGCAATTACCATGGAAGTATTTGTAGAAAAGACAGAGAGAGGCGACGGCACGTCTGTGAGAGAGTGACTGCAGACGAGACGCCAGATCAGGACCAATTACATTATATATCCGTCTCTGGATCCTGTCAAGAACTCCGAGGTAAGCAGAAGGTTCCCCAGACCATATATGGCAGCAATACTCCATGCAAGGGCGAATGGTTGTTTTGTATATTTGAAGTATCGATTCCGGGGGTAGTATCATATAACTTAAGGTTAAAAGGATTTTTCTAACAGTCTTATTAACGATATTTGTATATTTGTATTACATTTGAGTATATTTTCTCTTTTAATTTTTAATGCAATAAAGAATTTTGCATTTCGAATAATTATCATTTAGTATAATTGTTCTTTCTTTAGTGATAACCATTCGGGTGTTTCTAGAGAGTATTTTGTAGCGTATTAATTGTGAGTTCAATTCCTGGTCAGGGTAGTTCAAACATAGATGACGTGGCAAGAGAATTGGTAACGTCTGAGCAGTAGAAAAAGAGATCTAGACGAGCTGTCCGTATCGAGAAAATTCTTCGAAAACAATTATTGGAAAGAACATTTATTGGAATTGTAAATACTTTGAATTAAAATTAATCGAAAGGACAATTAGTAAAATGATAATTATTCGAAATGCGATATTTCGATAAGTTCACTAAAAATTTTTATATACCAAAATTCGATTAGTGCATACATAACACTCGATTAGTGCGGTAAAGCATTATTGACTTTAACCTAGCCTCCTCCATTAGGTCACTTAAAAAAAAGCAGCATATCACGATGAATAAAGGTCTATAAATCAACGGAAACAAAATTTTGTCTTAATATGTTTATGTTGTTATGAAGAGAAAAGACCAAAGTATTTTTAAAATATTTTTTGAAATTTTTTACTCCTTTCTAACACGGAGAAAATTTTGGTTAAAAATTTTTTTTTTTACGATGACAGCGTAATATAAGAAAAAAAAGTTTGTTTTATTTTGCGCTTTAAATGAGGAAAACACACGTTAATTAGGAAATTTTGCAAAATCAAATAATTGTCGGATTTTATTGAAACGTTCAAGACTTATTCAGAAATGAATGAAAATATTTTTGAAATTTTTTTCAGAAAATCTTGTAAAAAAGAGATTTTTTTTAACATGTTTCCACCCACTTACATATTTTCATGAAATTTCAAGAAATTAAATCTTCGCGCGGGATTTGTTTTATTAGTTATAAACAGGACTCTTTGTAGAAAGTAAATCAGTTTTTTTTTTTTTTTTTGTAAAAACAGTACCCGGTTTCATAGAAAATATTTTGAATTATAAAAAAAATGTAAAAAGTATGACATTAATTAATTAGAAAAGCTTTCACCTGTTTTTGTAAATAGGTTATACTAAGGACATTATTTTGTGAAGAAATAAAAAATTTTCGATGAATAATGTATTTTTTACAATTTTTTTTACAATTTTTTTTACCATTTTTAAAATTTTTTTCATTAACTTCTTAATACTTCAAAAATCGTTTAAAATTCTTTATTGCTTTTAAGCACGTAATGCAATGATAACGTTAATGAAAAAGTAAATTTACGAATCGAAATTTGAAAAGCACACAATAGTCGTTTGACCCAAGATATTTTTAAAATAATTTTTAAAAAAATTTTTATTGAAAAAAACGTTCATAATTTCTACGTATGGAAATGTATACATGACATAATCCTTAAAAAATTTAAAGAATTATCTAATTAATAAAAAAATTTAAAGTATTATCTAATTAAGAAAGTATGAAATAAAAAATACATATTACATAATTGCTGAATACAAATGTTAATATTTAAAAAGTACTAGTTAAAAACGAAAAACCGCGTATTTTTTAAAAAATTGTCAATTTTGATCATCCATAGTAATCTGTCATCACCTCGTCACAATCGATTTCTTTGATAAATTCAGACACATCGTTAAGAAATGTTTGGATACAAATTTTTATGCTATAAGTCAGTACTGTTTGTTTCATATCAGATTAATTTAACTTTAAATTTTCTAATTTTACTCGAAAAACGTGTCAAAAAATATATAAATTTATTTTAGGAAGAAGTTTAAAATCAAAATTTTGTTTTGTTTACAAATTTCTTAAAATTTAAGAAAATGGCCACTTTTAAGAAAATTAAACAAAAATCGAGCATATATTTAACATTCCAATCTATATAATTTCTATCTGAAAGACACCAGAATATGTTACTTACTGTAAGTAATAAATTTAATGCTTTAGCTTTCAATTAATAACAACATATTCAGAGAAAACTTTGTTTTTGTTGATTTGAGTCTTTCTTTAATCCTGATATGCTGCTTTTTTACGTGACCTAATGGAGGACCCTACAACCATAGTAATTGAAAATGGATTTTTTTTAGTTACCAATTAATTAGAAATTTTCTAAAATTTAAAAATTGATAACTATTTTGTTTGTCAAGTATTATGTTATCTAAGTAATTACACTACTGTTAAAATGTGCGGTTTTAAATAAATTTTATAATTTAAGCCGATAACAATATATATTTGAATATTTGTCTATAAAATTTTTCCATTTATTTATATTTTTAAATAAATATATATATATATATATATATATATATATATATATATATATATATATTCTAAAATTTTTATATATAGAAATATTCTAAATTAAATATATATATATATATATATAAAATTTTTTTTAAAATACACACAAATATATATTTAAATTTTATATAAAATTTATATATATATATATCTATATATATAAATTTTTAAAATGTATATATATATATAAATTTTATATATATATATATATTTATATATATATATATATATATATATATATTTAAATATATATATATATATATATTTATATATAAGAAAATTTTATAAAATTTATATATATATATATGAATTTATATAAATTTGAATATATATAAATATATATAAAATTTATATATATATATAAATTTTAAATTTTTATATATATATATAAATATATATATATATATATTTATACATTTTGAAAATTTAAAAATTTTAACTATTTTGTTTTAAAAAATATGTTATATAAGTAATTACAGTTAAATATAAACAATAAGAGAGATATATATACAGATAAATATATATATATATATATATATATATATATATATATATATATAAATTTTATAAATTTTATGTATATATATATATATATATACCATTTTTTTTAAATTATTATATATATATATATATATATATATATATATATATTTTATACATTTGATAAAATTTAAAAATTGGTAATATTTTTGTTTGTCAAGTTTTACGTTATTTAAAATCACAGTTAAAAAGTATCTAATTAATTACAGACTTTGTAAATTTTATATATATATATATATATATATATATCAATTTTCTAAAATTTATATATATATATATATCAATTTTCTAAAATTTATATATATATATATATCAATTTTATAAAATTTATATATATATATATATATATCAAATTTTTAAAATTTATATATATATATATATGTAAATTTGGAAAATTTTTATATATATATATATATATATATATATATATATATATATATATATATATAGAATTTTTTTAAAATTTAAAAAATTGGTAACTATTTTGTTTGAAAAGTATTTCGTTATCTAAGTAATCACAGTTCAAAGATAGACGGTTATAAATAGATAAATTTTATAATAAAAGCCGATAATGAAAAATACATTTCAATATTTGTCTCTATTAAATTTTTTTTTAAATATTTTGATTTCTTTCGTCTTCATTTTGAAGGCTTTATAAAGGAAATTTCTGATTTTTTTGTTAAAAAAATGGACGATTTAATTAGATACAGAAATTTGCATTTATTAAAAAAAATATCATGATATAAAATATGTATGCATTTTTATGGAAAAGATATAAATTAAAATTTCAGGTTAAAATAAAAATGATTATATGTTTGAAAAATTTCCCAAAAAAGAAAATATACATAAGGTTTTTTTTTTTTAAATGAAAATTATTCAAAATACCTATGTTTGAAATACGTATGTCGTCTTGCTTTGATAGAGTCAATGCTGATTTAGTTAGAACTAATAAAGCCCTTGAAGGATGGCACAGGACTTTTTGGCAGCAAGTGTCATTTCATCATCCCACAGTATGGACATTTTTAGACGCTCTTAAAAGTCAACTGAACTGAAGAAATTCATATTGAAAAAGTAAGAGCAGGTTGCCAAAATATCAAGAAATACCGCGACGTAAATGGAAAACTTCAAAAATTAGTGGCATTCTTTAACGAGTCCTCTTCAGTAGTTGACTATTTGCATGCAGTATCAGAAAACTTAAGGTTATGAACATTTTTTTTCTTTCTAAATTCTTTTAGTAACGATATTTGTATTTCGAATAATTATTATTTGTATATTACATCCTTTAATTTTTATTGCAATAAAGAATTTTGCACTTCGAATAATTTTCATTTCGTATAATTGTCTTTCGATTAATTTTCATTCAAACAATTTACAATTCCAATAAATGTTTTTCGAATAATTGTTTTCGAATAATGTTCACGTAATCGATGAAGACGATGGTGACATTGATGTATTTTCTTCCTCCAAGATCCTCAAGCTAGATGTGAAGAACCCTAACCTGATTGTCCTAGAGTCTTTACCATTCTAGTTTATACGGATATTTTAGTGAGCAACTGAGTGGCATGAGAGAGCAACACATTTTTTTTAGTTTAGTCTATCGTTTGATTCTGTTTTTAAGTTATCTAACTAACGCCTTTATCCACTATGCCACTGTGTCCTTGAGGAGTGTGAGTTCAATACCTGGTTAAGACAGTGGAGAACTTTGAGAGGGGCATTAACAAGAGATAACTGACATCCATTAGACATGGCACGTGGAACTAGAACGGTCTACACCAGTGAGCGAAATAAAGGGTTCAGTTCGACACATCCAACCACCTGAAGAAGGCCGGAGCGTACAACGGCCGAAACGTTGTAATAAATATGGCGACAAAGATGACGACAAAAGTCCGAATAATGTAAATTGTGTACATAATACCTCATCCTAGATGTATAGAAAGATACTGAAGGATTTTTTTCTTACTAAATTGTATTATTAATCATATTTGTATTTTAAAAATTATTATTTGTGTATTTCGCCCTTTAATTTTTATTGCAATAAAGAATTTTGCATTTCGAGTAATTATCATTTCGTATAATTGTCTTTCGATTAATTTTTATTCAAACAATTTACAATTCTAATAAATGTTTTTCGAATAATAGTTTTCGAACAATGTTCCCTAATCGATGAAGACGTTGGCGACATTGATATACTTTCTTCCTCTAAGATCCTCAAGCTAGATGTGATGTACCATAACCTGAGTGTCCTAGAGTCTTTAACATTCTAGTTTATAACTAAACTACAATGCCTGCTATCTATAGTTTCTCTTTACCCAACTCTTTTGAAACGATCTCCCGCTACTGCCGGGTAAGTGGCAGTATTGTGCGACAGAGAGGTTGCGCCGTACGGATATGTTAGTGAGGATGATCATTTTCCTCCCACCGTTGCTCAGGTGGGAATTTTTGTGGATGACACAAAGCAATTTTAACCAGTTCTCTTTCTAGGTTATATAACTCAAAAGGTTTTTCAATGGTGTCAATGGTTAAAAGGCTTATCCAAAAGCATAGAACAAAAAACTCAATCAGTTTAGTGTTTTTTTTTTGTTTTTTTTTAGCTATTAAACATTTTGTGGGTTGGATAATTATTCCATGCTGTTAAACGATTTGGACAATTTTGCTGTTATATATATATATATATATATATATATATATATATATATATATATGGAAGACAATATATATGCTCCTGAAAAATTTATTTTGGTTGAGCTCTCTGGGGAGGAAGTGAGGGTTTGTAAACAGTGACTATTACGGCTAATCATGCAAGACTTTTTGGTAAAAGAATCGAGTTCTTTCAGTGATTGTGTGTTTATCTAAAAATAAATACGCTTGTATTCACCAGGGACTTAGTGGTAGAATCCCCGACTAACGCCAATTCAGTCGGGTTTCGATCCTAGATATATATATATATATATATATATATATATATATATATATATGGGTTCTAGAATTAAACACACACTCACCACTCGATGTCCACTTTTATATTCACGCAGGTTCTATCATTGATATTGACTTCATTTATCTACAAATATAACATACATTAAAACAATCTCAGACATAAGAGTACATGTACCTGTGTACGCACCTTTAGAGTTATATAATGTGAACCTATGTATAGCTATATACGTGTGTGCATAGATGTGCACAGGTGTATATACATAAGTATATAAATACAGATTTATGCAAACAATAATAAATAAACTATAACTACATATAATACAGCTGGACCAAATTAAAAATAAACGAAATAACCCAGTGAATATATTTAAGTATATTTGTATATTATCTTATTATATATATATATATATATATATATATATATATATATATATGCATGTATATATATATATATATGTGTGTGTGTGTGTGTGTATGTGTATGTGTGTATGTATATGTAAAGGACAATTAGGACTAAAATTATTTTAAGACATTTTAATATTTATACATTTTTTTTTTATAGGTACAAATATTTAAGTAAATGCTATTGTTTATAATAAAACAGTATTAAGGCCATTAAATTATTTTAAGACATTTTTATGTTTATATATTTTTAAAAATTTAATGTATAAACATAAAAATGTCTTAAAATAATTGTCGGACTTTGTCCATTTCATAATGTGTGACGTCATTTGTTTACATTTGGATACGCATCGATCAGATATGAATGTACGATAGAAAATCATGGAGAATTGTAGTTTAAAAACAGTAAAATCGACCTTGCTAACCGAAACGCTCCTCTGTCGCGAAATCGGTAAAAGCACGTCAGGCTATTGGACGGTTCCTTATAGGATACAGGTTCGATTCTTGTCGGAGGACGAATATTTTCTATGACAATTTCTCGGATATTGTTATGGTCCGGTTCCTTGTACCACGGTGATAGTCCAAGGTAGAACCAATAAAGAAGAACTCGAACACGGATATGGAATAACACAGATATATTACAAACAGGAATATATACAGAGAAGAAGAAGTGTTAGTATGAACAATCAGGTTTAGTAGTAATGGTGTGCGAAGTTTATGCATTTGAGGTATGAATTCCTGATAGTAATTCACTAATCCAAGAAAACTTTGTAGTTCTGTTATGTTCTTAGGAACTGGCCTCTTTTTTATTGCTGTAGACCGTTCAGGGTCTGGACGTCTACCCTCTTGGCCTATTATATGGCCAAGATATTCAATTTCCTTCATGAAAAAATCACACTTATTTTCTTTCACTTTGAATCCGTAGCTTTGAATTGTCTTAAACACTTCTTGTACGTGTTGTCAGTGTTGTTCAACGCTTTCGCTATTAATCAATATGTCATCCAGATATGCTATTGTGTATTCTAGTCCTGCCAGCATCGTATCCATTGTCTACTGGAAAATAGCCGGCGCTACTTTAATTCCAAAATGGTAAGGACCCCATTTGGTATCTGTGAACAATCGCTTGTGTATGTTTATGCATAGTAGTTTTGAACTTTCTTCATCGAATGGAATTTGCAGGTAGGCCTCACATCAATTTTTGAAAAATATTTTCATGCCATTTAATTTAGTGAATACTTCTTCAGGACTAGGTAGCGGATAGTGATAGTCCTTTTATTGGGAGTTGGAAAAACCTGTAGAAAAATCAGCACAAACTCGAATTTCTCCTGATTTCCGAAAACCGTAGACCGTCGGTGCGGCCCATTTGCTGTTTTCTATTTTTTTCAATATGCCCGTATTTTCGAGTCTAGATAATTCTTGGTCAATCTTTTCTATTGACGCAAAATAATTCTTTTTTTTTTTGAGAACAGGTTGAACGTTATCCTTATTTTGATATTAGCTGCCATTTTTTTGCATCTTCTGAGACCTGCCGAAAATATTTTGGGGAAACTGTTTTTTAGTTTTCCTTTTAATTTGTCTGCCTCGGTTGATAAGCTTTTTTACATTCTGGAAGATATAGTGCATAAAAGGTAGATCCCACAATTCGAATTTTTGCATCCAGTCTGTCCCGAATAGGTTTTCGGTATTTCTTAAGACGTACATTTTTAGTTTTTTCGTCATTCCGTTAAATGTTACGTTTGTGATTATTTCACCCTCGAATTTTATCTTTCTTCCCGTAACTGATCTAGCAATTTTATCCGTTTTTAACATGACAGGTTTGTTCAGCTTTCTCCATGTTTGTAGATTTATGATAGTTAAGTCTGAGCCAGAATCCAGCTGTAACCTAACTTTTCTGTTTTGCATTTCAACTTGTACATATTTTCTTATATTAGTCCCTTATTTTCTTATATTAGTCTCTTATTTTCTTATATTAGTCTCATCTGTTTGGTCGGTCCTCGTAATTCTTATTCTGATTTCTTTTCTATACCAACAGTGAGAACTTTTATGACCAATTTTTTTACATGATAGACAAGTTTTAGCACGATATTTACAGTCTTTAACCCAATGCCAAGACCCACAACGATGGCATGGATTTGGTGGTACTTTCTTTTTATGTTGATTATAATTAGAAAATTTTGTTTTACCTGTTCTTGAGGCGGGAAAATCAGTTCGGTTTGTTTGTGAGGAGGGAAAATTTGTTTGTCTTCGTACTTTGCGTATGTATGCTATGCCAGTTTGTTCTATGTCTTTAGAGTCTTTTTTTTACGCTGACGCATCTCTGGCAATCTTCGGCTAGCTTTTGAAGTGTCAGATCTTGTTCATTTTCCAATTTAGTAAGTATTCTACGTCTCATTTCTGCGTCTTTGGTTGAAACCAGACCTTGGACGTAAATTAAGTATTTGAAATTGTCCGCGCTGAGTTCCGATAATTTGAAGTCGTCACAATATTTGTTAACAATGGATGCGAAAGTTACGTAATCTTCGCTGTCCTTTTTTATAAGGTTCATGCATTTCCATCTTCTATGGAATAGTGAAGTATTATGGCTGAAAAGTTCCGTTAGCAGTTTTATGGATTCTTTGAACGTTAACTCGCTTGTTTTTCTGGGAAGGATATAATCAACGAATTTGGTATATTCGCCTGTGCCTAATTTTCTTACTCAAAGGCGTACTTTACGTGCGTCTGACCAATCTTTGCAGTCAAAATCATATAGATCTTCATACCTTCGGAAGTAATTTGCAAAAGTTTTATCTTCGTCGGGTGCCTACTTGAAATCTTCGATATTACTCCAAATAGCGTCTTGAGAGAGATTTGATTCGTTCTCGGGTTTTTGCTCATTATTTGCCATTGCACGTAATAATAACTCTTGCATTTCCAGATGTTTTTGTTCGTACCTTATTTTTCTTTAAGGGTTTTCCACATCGACACTTGTTATGTGTGACGTATAGCAAAAAAAAATAAGGTATGTCCTCCGCGTAGAGAGTTCGAATCTTCTTCGCCGCTTCTTATGCGCGACGGATAGCAAAAAAAAACAAAAACGTATGTCCTCCATGTAGAGAGTTGGTTTCCTCGTCGCCACTGTTATGGTCCGGTTCCTTGTACCACAGTGATAGTCCAAGGTAGAACCAATAAAGAAGAACTCGAACACGGATATGGAACAGCACAGATATATTACAAACAGGAATATATACAGAGAGGTAGAAAGTGTTAGTACGAACAATCAGGTTTAGTATTAATTGTCTGAATGCGACTCTGTTTCGGACTGCCTCTGACTGGACTGACTGACTCGCTCGCTCTGACTGACTGACAGACTCCTGACGGACTTCACTCCAGACTTTAGGCTGAACTCTCTGCTTCCTCTTGAGGCGCAGTATTTATTACGTATGGAATAGTTTATTATGTCATTATGGATAAGGTCCCATAACAGATATTCAGGCCGGTAAATATTGTTTAATACTGTTTATTATAAAAAGGGGAATTTACTTAAATATTTGTATCTATAAAAAGAATGTATAAACATAAAAATGTCTTGGGTCTTATATATATATATATATATATATATATATATATATATATATGTGTGTGTGTGTGTGTGTGTGTGTTGTGTGTGTGTGTGTGTGTGTGTGTGTGTGTGTAGCTATTTACCATTTAAGGATTAATATCATTAGTATATATATATATATATATATATATATATATATATATATATCTATATATATATATCCCAACTATCGTTCGCCAATTGAGAATTATGGAGTAAAGGATTTTTAAAACAGTTATGCTCCTTACATAACATCGCCCTTAATTTATAAATTGAGCGCTTGCTGCATTTGATTTAGGTTTTCGGAACCATTTCTCAGTGATTTCAATTTGTGCTTCTTAAATATTATCTTCCAGTGGACATAGGTCGCTACCTTCTTATGTCCATGGGTATATTCACTTTACCTAGTTCTTAACATCTTGAGATAATATGGTTATTATTATTATTATTATTATTATTATTATTATTATTATTATTATATCTTTTGGTTTCTGGTGTATACTCATTTCTTTCCGGGTCTCCTAAGCTCAGAAATGGCATCATGATATTTTTACACTGTGCAGTTTTGAAAAAAAATATCCCAAATATTTTACGTAGAAAAAGCCCTTCGTAAGGTGTGGGCTGTACTTCTGAGAACAATTTTTTGTATTTGTTTAAGGCATGGGCTTCCAGGAATCCCTTCAATGTGTCTATTGGAAACTTTTCCAATCAGTCCGAGTGCTCCAACTACAACTGGTATTTTTAATGTTCTCATGCGCCACAGTTTTGAGATTTGGATTTCGAGGTCCTTGTATTTTGATAGTTTTTTGAAGATCTTCAAGGATATATTGCAATCTGCAGGGACTGCCATATCAATAAGAAGGCACATTTTGTCTTTGCGGTCTCTAATCACGATGTCAGGGTGATTAGCTTATTATTATTATTATTATTATTAAAAACACTTAGAGAAGAGCGTGATTTTAAAAAGGTAAAAGGAAAGACACATTGTATGATAATGTTTAACCATGTTTCGACCGTTAAATAGAATATTCTATTATTTACTGCTTTTTGACTTTTAACAGGTAAAAAATCAAAAAATTCAAAAAATCAACAAAAAAGTCTGTAGAAAGAAACGTCAGTCTTTTTTTGAAATTAATTTTTTCAAGATTAAATAAACGATCATTAAACTTTGCCAGAATAAATTAAGAATGTAACTTGAGATTTAACTTTCTTTTATTCCCACCTGCTTATGATTTGTACATCAAAACTTTTATGGGAAGGTACGCAGGTAACGTCTATTTCACGATCCATTATTATTATTATTATTATTATTATTATTATTATTATTCGATTTCTTTTTATAGTCCTCCTTTACTTATTCAAATCCATTTTTTTTTCCAAACATTTTTTAACGGTGTATTTTTTCAATTAAATTTCTTTTTGATTTTGTTCCAAGCAATTTAATTTCCTATAACATCATTAGCGTTACGGAGAAAATTATGAATTTTCCTGTTTATGTATTGATTACGTAATTTATCACAAACATTTTTTTGTGTTTTTTACTTTCTCATGACATTTTAGAAAATTTTTCAGGGTTTTTTCAATGTGTTGTTGCGTTCCTTTTTTTCATTCTTTTTTCGCACCAATTCATTTTTTTTCTACTATGACTGGTTATATTATTATTATTATTACTAATTATTATTTAAATATCATCAACTAGCGTTACATGGACAAAGTTCAAAATGACAGTTTTTTTTTTCGTGATTTTCAATGTTGTGTTTATCAAGACATTTTTTTTATTTCTTTTTTTTAATTTTCATTTTTGTAAGGGTTTTTTATGTGTTGTTGCGTTTTTTTTTATCATTCCAAAATTTTTATCAATTCGTGTTTCAATGGACTACTAAAAATGGTTGTATTATTATGTTTATTAATTATTTTATTATTATTAAAATTCGATTAATTGTTTATGAAGAGCTACAAAAACAAGACATTTTGGCAGGAAAGACTAAGTTGGAAAGGTAATGATATGTTGTTATGGCTACATTTCTTCATTTGTTTTTCTAACTCCATGAAACCACTAGCTCTACATTGACAAAGTTCTTCTTAGTGTGTTTGTTGTATTTATAATGAAATAAATCATTTTTTTTTATTATATATTGAGCTGGGATTACCAAGTCAGGGATTTTTTATGTTGTTGCAACAAAATCTCCATGAAACCACTAACTCTATGTGTTTTTTTTGTGTTTCTTTATTTATAATGAATTCTCAAGCAGGGAATGCACCAACTTTGATTCTGATAATATTCTTTTTTTTAATTTTTTTTCATATTTTTCTATTTCGATTTCCATGTCTTTATACTTCGTTGTTATTATTATTATTATTAGTAGTAGTAGTAGTATTTATAGGGTAATTGTCAGAAATACCAAACAAACAGAATTGACAAAGTTTGCAATAAACAATCACAAAGAAAAGGAACAGGGTAAAAATATTACTAATCAAATGATATATGCAAGACAAAATAGACAAAGCAACAGTAATAAGACAAAAAAAAATGTTGTTGTCAAAATTGCATACAAGCTGCCATATGTTTTTGCATGAAATGCTTAGTTCATTCGTTTTAATACAATACATACACAATAGAAAAAAATAGATTTTCTAATTGACATAATTTCGTTCTCGATGAATTATTATTATCATTATCATCATCATCATTATATTTCGATTTCTGCTATGGTCACATGACCTACCAAGTCTGCGAGAAGACCTAAGTCAGGTAGTGATGTGTCGTTATGGCTATATTTCATGATTTGTTTTCCTAACTTCCATAACACTTCTATAACACCACTAGTGCTACATGGACAAAGTTCTTCTTAGTGTGAGGGCTGTACATATCAAGATTTTTTTTTCTATTTCTCTCAAGCTGGGATTTCCAGGGATTTTTTTCAATATGTTGTTGTGTTCCTTTTTTAACATTCCAAGCGCACCTACTCTGACTGGTACAATTCATCTTCGCGCCTACTATGACTGGTTATATTATCATTATTATTATTATATTTCGGTTTCTGCTATAGTCACACTACGTACCATGTCTGCGGGAAGATCTAAGGCAAGTAGTGATGTGTTGTTATGGCGACATTTCATAATTTGTTTTTCTAACTGCCAAAACGTCACTGGCGTTAGATGGACAAAGTTCTTTAGTCTGTGGGCTGTACTTATCAAAAAAATTTGTAAAAATTTTTTTCTTAAGCTCTGATTTCCAGGGATGTTTTTTCAGTATGTTGTTGTGTTCCTTTATTTATCATTCCAAGCGCACCTACTACGATTGGTACTATTCTTGTTTTCAATTTGCACACGTTTTTCTATTTCGATTTCCAGGTCTTTATACTTCGATAATTTTTCAAATACTTTAATTGCAATTGCCATATTGCAGTCCGCTGGGCAAGCCATAGTAAGTCGGAGGCAAGTTTTCGTTTTTGGTTTCTCATTATTATTATTGTTGTTGTTATTTGTGTTGTTAATGATAGTGGAAAACTCTAGAATATCACTGTTATACCTCCATTGATTTTAGCGTTTCATTCCGAATAAGAGTTATAAATACTCAGCTTCAAAAAAAAAAAAAAAATTATTCCATGTATTCATTTAATTTTTTTTTTTTTTCATCACTTCATATTTATTTAAACGAATGTCGTGTTTTCCATGATTAATTGCCTCACACGATTTTAAGTTGACAATGAAACACGGACCGGTTCAAGATGTAATGGTAAGTCACAATCAGAATCGCGCAGTTTAGACGCCAAGGTGGCGTCAAGATTCCTGGAAATAAAACTCTAAAATAAATTTTCGGCTTCGGATATTTTTTTAACGAATAAATTTTTTGAAATACACTCACACGTGCACACGGAAGTAAGATATTGCAGATACACAAATTTTCTTTTCAATATATATATATATATATATATATATATATATATATATATATATATATATATATATATATATATATATATATATATATGTTCAAATTATGCTGATTAAAATTTGTTCTATACATTGAAGGAGAATGCCCAATATAAACAATACCAGGAATCAGATGCTCAATATCTTATATATATATATATATATATATATATATATATATATATATATATATATATATATATATTAATTTCCTATTCTCTCTCAATGTATGTATATATCTTATGTATATATATCGGAATTATAAGAAGTGAAATATCTCCCTCCTTTTCACTCACACTCTCTATCTCTATCTCTCACTCTCTTTCTCTCTCTCTCTCTCTCTATATATATATATATATATATATGAATGTGTGTGTGTGAAACAAGCGCTATGTCGTCTGTGTTCGGATATGTGCGAAGATGTTGAGACAAATTGGAAATTATTTTTTAATCAAAGACGCGTTTCGTTAGCGGAGAAAATATGTATTCTCTTTGACCTCTTCGGTTTGATAATGAAAGAACGTCAAAAACATTGCGAAGAAAAATGTCCTGGGATCTCTGGGAACAAGCGGCCATCGTAGATCAAATTTATTGCCCTAGCTTATCACCTTATGATTTCGGCTTGAAAAGAGATTGTTGGGCATGTTTGTTTTAACTGTATTTGGATTAAAGCTGTTTGTTATTGTTGGATTTTAGATCAATTGCTTTTAATCCTACTACTACTAATAATTTTAATACTGAAGTATATATATATATATATATATATATATATATATATATATATATATACATGAAGAAATATAGATTTACGGTCTGGTTAACATTAAGGGATATAGTGCTCAATATCATAGATAGAGCGTATGCAAATATACATATATAAAAGTGAACATAGAAGTCAACACTCAGAGGCGACAGGCTGTTTCATGCTAGACGCAATAGTCATGACACCTTAGCATGAAACAGACTATCACATCTGAGCGTTGACTTCAATGTTCACTATATATATATATATATATATATATATATATGTATATATATATATATACATATCTATGTATAAATTTCAGTTATCTGGATTAGTTGTGCTCTCATGACCATCTTCTTTTTTCATGTTGAATTTTATATGTTCTAATATTAATTATGTTTGATGAAAATGTCCTGATGATGGTCTAAAATAGACCGAAACGTCCGACGTTGACTTTATATTAACATTAATACAGCATAATTGCATATTAAGATTTTTGTTTGTTTTTTCTGTATATTTTTTTTTCATATATATATATATATATATATATATATATATATACATATGTATCTATATGTGTGTGTATGCATGTGTATATATGTACATGGACATACATACCCATATGCATAATATATATATATATATATATATATATATATATATACTTACACATATGTATCTATATATACATAAATATATATACATGCATAAACACATATACATATGTATGTATATATATACATTCACATATATATGTATATATATATATTCTCATGCTTACACACACACATATATGTATGCACACACACACACACACACACCCATGTGTGTGTGTGTGTGTGTGTGTGTGTGTGTGTGTCCCCAGATAAAGAGAAAGAACAAACCAGGTATAGAATCCACAGATCTTTAGCATTCATTATTTTAAAAATTTAAAAAAATTTATTATTTTAAAAAATTTAAAAAAAAAATTTATTATTTTAAAAATTTAAAAAAATTTATTATTTTAAAAAATTTAAAAAAAATTATTATTTTAAAAATGTAAAAAAATTTATTATTTTAAAAGATTTAAAAAATTTATTATTTTAAAAAATTAAAAAAAATTTATTATTTTAAAAAATTTAAAAAATTTATTATTTTAAAAAATTTAAAAAATTTATTATTTTAAAAAATTTAAAAAAATTTATTATTTTAAAAAATTTAAAAAAATTTATTATTTTAAAAAAAATTATTACTTAAAAAAAAATTAATATTTAAAAAATTTATTATTTAAACAAAATTTATTATTTAGAAAAATTTTTAAAAAATTATTATTTAAAAAAAATGCTCGACATAACATCGAACATAATTTCATATTTTATATTTAAAAAAATGGATTGGAGGTTTTTTTCCAAGAGTAATTGCCTGTATTGCTTTGTCCGTTCTATTAGATTTGCCACTAAGACAGGAATAAGTGGGAGTGTAATAAATACCTTCTTGAGCACTGATGACATCAGGAAGATCACTGAGGAAAATCAGAAATGGCGTAGGTCTTTGAGGACCTTTGCATTAGTTAAAAAAAAGAGACAAAAACGCAATTCAGATGTATTCTTTGAAATGAAAATTTTGGTAAGATTCAAAAACGCTAATCCGTGTAAAACGAAAAATAAACTCCGTATGTAAATAAAGTTTTTAGATATATTTTTAAAACACTTTCATGTTCATTAGTCACTGATCGACTCGGTATTTACCCGAGCTCTTCATGGGATGTGTCAGAAGGCGGATTTTAAACGCGGGGCCTTCCCCGTAGCCCCCACATACACGGGGTCGAGTGGCTGTCTATTTTTCCCCAGGTGAGACACCGCCCATAGACATAGCATCGTCTGAGTTCCTCTCCGCCCGAAATTAGAGATTCCGACAAGTTGATCTTTAATATACTCTGATCGACTCATCAAACCACCATTATAGGTAATAAAAGTAAACAATAAATTGTAAAAATCTGTCTATATCTCTGAAATGCGGCATTATGATTACTTGTATTATTTACATTATTCGAACTGTTGTCCTTATCTTCATTGCCATATTCACAACGTTTCGGCCTTCAGTAATAGTACCAACATTAATAGCCTGAGGGAGCCCAACCATCATATTCTAGCAAGATGGTGCAATACCATATTGGGGTCCGTATATTTGTGGGTTCGTAAATCAAACACTTTCAGACAGGTGGATTGGAAGGAATGGTCCAATTCCATGACCACCTCGTTCACCCGATATCGCTTTCCTCTGGACGTCATTATATGGGGTGATGCTAAATATATCGTGTATCGAAAAAAGATACGGGACATCACTAATCTAAAGCAAAAGATCACTGATGCCATTGCCACCATTGACGAGGCTATGCTACAGCGAACATGGCAAGAAGTCAAATATCGTCTTGAAGCGATTCAAGCAACTAATGGCGCCCATATAGAGGTCTATTAAATTAGTTAAAAAAAACACTTTAATATCTACTTCTCATTTTGTAACAATTTCCACATATTTGCTTTTGTAATAATTTTTTGAAATTGTAAAAGACTTGATGGTCACACTAGATATGCCACGTGTAACAGCAAAATTGTCCAAATTGTGTAACAGCAAAATTGTCCAAATAGTGTAACCGCAAAATTGTCCAAATTGTGTAACAGCAAAATTGTCCAAATTGTGTAACAGCAAAATTGTCCATATAGTGTAACAGCAAAATTGTCCAAATCGTGTAACCGCATACGATAATTGTCTATCCCACAAAATGTTTAATATCTTAAAAGAACACTAAACTAATTGAGATTCTTTTTACCCAGGTTTTCCATTTGCTGTAGGAATCACTGAAAAAACCTTTGAGTTATGCAGTTAGAAAGAGAAAATTTAAAATATGACTATTCCACAAAAGTGAGATGAAAAATATCTACAGGCCTTCAGTACTGACGGACCCAAGGTTATTTGAAGAGTTTTGCCTTTTGCATCCAAGGCTATAGAACTCAGCCAACCCTACTTTTTACCCTTAACTGGTGAGTGGGTGAAGAGTTGGATTTATCTCTTTTCCAGAGGTATTAGTACGCAAGTGAATGCAATGAACTCGTATGGAATTCGAACTCGACTCTCCGGTTCTTCAATCCGAGACGCTAACCATTAAAACCTCCTGTATGTGAAAGAATAAAAAAAGAAGAAACATTCATCAGTTTTCTTTGGTTTGATTCATTTTCTTTTACGGTATATCAACCTCAATTGGTTATTTAATGCCGACAACATTTTTAGGATAGATTCGTATGAATAGAATATGTATTCTTTGGTTTAGATTGGTTTGGTTTATTTTGTTTTATGCCATATCAACTTCAATGGGTTATTTAATGCCGACAACATTTTTAGGATAGATTCGTATGAATAGAATATGTATTCTTTGGTTTAGATTGGTTTGGTTTATTTTGTTTTACGGCATATCAACCTCTGTGGGTTATTTAATGCCGACAACATTTTTAGGATAGATTCGTATGAATAGAATATGTATTCTTTGGTTTAGATTGGTTTGGTTTATTTTGTTTTACGGCATATCAACCTCTGTGGGTTATTTAATGCCGACAACATTTTTAGGATAGATTCGTATGAATAGAATATGTATTCTTTGGTTTAGATTGGTTTGGTTTATTTTGTTTTACGGCATATCAACCTCTGTGGGTTATTTAATGCCGACAACATTTTTAGGATAGATTCGTATGAATAGAATATGTATTCTTTGGTTTAGATTGGTTTGGTTTATTTTGTTTTACGGCATATCAACCTCAATGGGTTATTTAATGCCGACAACATTTTAGGATAGATTCGTATGAATAGAATATGTATTCTTTGGTTTAGATTGGTTTGGTTTATTTTGTTTTACGGCATATCAACCTCAATGGGTTATTTAATGCCGACAACATTTTTAGGATAGATTCGTATGAATAGAATATGTATTCTTTGGTTTAGATTGGTTTGGTTTATTTTGTTTTACGGCATATCAACCTCAATGGGTTATTTAATGCCGACAACTTTTTTAGGATAGATTCGTATGAATAGAATATGCATCCTTTGGTTTAGATTAATTTGGTTTATTTTGTTTTATGGCAAATCAACCCATTATTATGAATAGAATATGTATTCTTTGTAAGAAATCGGTTTGTAGATCAGGTTTGGTTTATTTTGTTTTACGGCATATCAACCTCAATGGGTTATTTAATGCCGACAACATTTTTAGGTTAGGTCTGTATGAATAGAAGATGTATTCTTTGTAAGAAATCAGTTTGTAGATCAGGTTTCATTGAGGTATTTTTGTAAAAAGAGTTTTTTTTTTTTTTTTCAAATGTATTGCCGGTAATTTATTTTCCAAAAGTGTATTGCTGCTGTTTTAACTATAAAAATCTATTTTCATACTTTCATAGTGTTTTTACCGCAGTTTGGGCGTTAACTATTTTCCCATAGCTAGGACCCTAACAGGTGCTACTACCCCGGGTCAGGGTGAACCTGGGAACAATAGCAATTGAGAAGTGCTTCCACGCTCCTCAAAACCCCCAACCTCACGATCAGAGGCCTTATAGTTTATCTTCATACCCAGGACGCATTATTTTTGTAGTAGATCTGCCACTGTCTAGGGATGCCGAAGACCTTGATGGAAAATCTGGCTTGTCACGTGCGAACAGTCGACATTTATCCGAAGGAGAACGCTTGGTATAACCAAGATTTATTGCAATATTTATTAAAATCATATATAATCATCGCCATTCTTTTCGTCTTCCAATAGTAAGGAAGAAGTTCCATTGAGACACCTTCTAAGCAATAACTGCTGCTTTTGTGGAACAGAGTTCCGGCAGAATGCTTTCCTAATTACGACAATCTTGGCCTCTTAATGTTTAGGGATAACTCTTCCCTTTCTTGCATTTCCTAAAGGAACTTGGAAATTGTAAGTCAAGTCTGGTCAACCTGGCTGAGCAATAAGATCATAAAATCGATTAGAAAAAAAATGATATGGACAACAAATAGAATTATTAATTAATGTTTTAAAATTTTAAATATTTAGGCATTTCATTAAATTAAAATATGCATGCGCGCGCACAAAACTACAAACATACCCAACTTGAATGAAACCGGAAAATAAACATTTGTGTGTCGTGGTTTATTTTCACTTTTTGTCTGGCAACAAACCCTGAGTAAGAGGAAAAAAACAGAAGCCAAAACGGGCGACTCTTTGACGGTTCTACAGAAGAATGCTGAGGCTAACATGGACAGTATTTAAACTCAATATATTTTCTAATTAATGTACTATTTTAAAATGGACAAACAATTTAGATTTGAAATTTGATCATCTTGCCATCAGCGAAGTGACATGTACCAAATTGAATCATAAATGCTGGTTCAAATAAATGACTTTAGTATTTAAACTGAATATATTTTCCAATAAATCTACTATTTTAAAATGGACAAACAATTTAGATTTGAAATTTGATCATATTGCCATCAGCAAAGTGACATGTACTAAACTAGGATCATAAATGCTGCTTCAAATAAATGATTTTTGTATTTAAACTGAATATATTTTCTAATAAATGTATTATTTTAAAATGGACAAACAATTTAAATTTGAAATTTCACTTACGGGGTAAAAGAGTTATTTTAATAATAGTAGTAGTGGTAATAGAAGTAGTAGTAGTAGTAATAATAATAATAATAATAATAATAATAATAATAATAATAATAATAATAATAATAACAAAACTGAAAAATGGAAACTGAAAAAATGATTCAATCGAAAAGGGAGTTCAGAATAGAAGAGCAAATTAATTTTAGACGATCAGAAATAATAAATGAATCTAAGAAGCAAAAAAAGTGTTTTGAGATGAGACAAGTACATGTAAGACTACAAAAGAGAAGGTCCAAGTAATAAAAAAAAAAATCTTCCATTGTTTCCAAACACCATACACCCCACCCCTCTCCAGAACAAAGAAAGCAAACGAACAGACATCAGGAATTGGAATTCCGAACGAACCATGTCAAAGTACCATTTCACCAACTCTAACATTTGTCCCCCCAACTCTGTAACCTCTGGACAAATATGGACACTTGCCAGTCATCAGGATTCAATCGGGGGTGGGTGAGTTCTGGAATTGGCTGTGTTGTCTCCGTCCAAGCATAAAATTACTCCGCACCGGTCAATCATTGGAAAAAGCCCATAACCCAGGAATTTATACAAGCCGTGCCTTGTTTAAAACTGGGCAGTGTTCCCATTAGCAAACATACAGGCCCCGTGACGTTTTATTACACGACCGCTATCGGTTGTGTTCTGACAATAACGTCGAGCTTAGGGCTAAAGAGTTTTTATTCACAAGAATCGTTCGGTGATTTGCCATTGCATCTCGTACGTCAAGAGGAAATCTTAAAGCGAGTCATTTTTTTTTTCGTCGAAGGAAAGACATGGTATTTGGTAAAAAATGTTTGGGACAAGTACTTCAGTAATCAAATGTTTGGTCTTCAAAGAAAAAAATAAAAAAATTGTCTAGTTGCATGTCAGAATTTTAATTAGTTGGTTGATTTTGTATAGTGGCATATCAACATTTCTATGGGTTATTTAACGCCGCAGTCTAAAGAATTTGAATTTTATGGCTTCAACAAAATATATTTTGAACGCAATTGTATGCCTTCAACTACAGATAAAATGTATTGTTGGTCATTTTGTTTAGCGACATATCAACATCTCTATGGGTTATTTAATGCCGAAATCTAAATATTTGGAACACAATTTTATGGCTTCAATTAAATATATTTTGAATGCAATTGTATGGCTTCAACTGCAGATAAAATGTATTGTTGGTCATTTTGTTTAGCGGCATATCAACATCTCTATGGGTTATTTAATGCCGAAATCTAAATATTTGGAACACAATTTTATGGCTTCAGTTTTGAATGCAGTTATATCCCTTCTACCGCACATAAACATGTATTGTTGGTCATTTTGCTATAAAATGTATTAGTGTTGATTTTTTTTTATCTAAAAAATTTATTGCTGGTATTTTTACTGTAAATATTTATTTGAATAATCTAAGGATGTTTTGTTTTTGTTTGGGTTTTCAGTGTTTGCCCCTGGCTGGGATCCTAACAGATGCTGCCACCTGAGGTCAGGGTGAACCTGGAAGCAAAAGCAATGAAACGCTAATCAAAGCCTTCAATCTCCCGATTAGTGTCCTTGCTGACGGATTGTACAATCAGTTTGCAAATGTTTTCTGTGAACTGCAAAATCGTATTACCCTTTGTATTGCTAATGATGAAGGACATGTAGAAACTTTAATAAAATTTCAATAAAACCTTAAAAAATATCGATTTACTTCTTTCTAATCCTTTTTACAAATTATTTCTATCGCAAATACAAATAAAGTTATAAGTTTTTTTAAAGTGGACACGAACTCTATGAACCCTGTATATATATATATATATATATATATATATATATATATTAAGAAATGGACAAAGTCCGACAATTTATTTATTAAAGACATTTTTATGTTTAACGTTCTTTTTATAGATACAAATATTTAATAAATGCTCTGTTTTATAATAAACAGTATTAAATAACATTTTGCCGGCCTGAATGTCGAGAAATTTTCATAGAAATTGAAGGACGAATATTTTCTATGAAAATTTCTCGGACATTCAGGCCGGCAAATGTTATTTAATACTGTTTATTATAAACAGAGCATTTACTTAAATACTTGTATCTATAAAAAGAACGTTAAAATAAAATGGTTTTAATTTATATATATATATATATATATATATATATATATATATATATATATATATAAAACACATAAAAGGTTAATGGTCAGAGTTGAATCAGACAAGGAAACAGTAGTAAAAAAAAGTGCTTTATACACTTTTGAAAAAGTAAAAATAACAAGTAGAGCTTGAGAAAGAAATGTACATTTTAATTAACTCCCCCCCCCGCCGCCGACACATTTATAATACCCTTGCTTATCTAGTTGTTGTTGTTGTTGTCATCGTCGTCGTCGTCAACCTCGTACCTTTCTATTACAGCGAATGTCGTGCTTTTTGTTTATTCATTTTTTTAAAAATTTTACAGCGTATATTAGATTCTTTTTTGTTTTCGTTAAGGTCAATTGATAAAAATCGCCTGAAGACA
>CAHIKZ030002677.1:55000-87500 GCA_903632075.3 Acanthosepion pharaonis
CTCGGATACGCGCCCATGTATATGTATACACATATATATAAATGCACACATATTCGGATCTGCGATCACATGGGCAGCGGAAAACCATCGTTATCTGAACCGACTCGGCTACGATGAATCTTTGCCGATCAAGGAAGCTCTTAAATAAGATTTCACTAATACTCTGCCCGGTAAACGAAAATAAATAAAATATACCGTATGAGGTAAAATTATATATATATGTGTGTGTGTGTGTGTGTGTGTGTGTGTGCGCGTGTGTGTGTGCGTGTGTGAAAAAATGTCAACATTTTGCGCAGAGAGTCATACCAGGCTCTCTATATAGGTCACTATAGGATTAAGGTAACTGGGGAAGAAGATAACCGGCCATTCCCTTTTCTTTTCGTCTAACGTTAATGCGTAGCATTGTTTATGATCATGATCGCGAGATTGCTGATCTATGCTGGTTGGGTGCTTGGAGTGGGTACGCATATAAATAGTTTAGGGTTCTTTCTGGTCATAACATCTATGTCGTTTATTTGTGTATTTATTAATTTATTATTACCTTCATGTTCTTTATTGAATTGTCGCGTATAATTTTTGTTTGTGCGTTTTTCTTCGGTCTTATTTTTTTGTCGTATTTGAAATAAAGGTTGTATATAATCATTAATAATTAATATGAAAAAAATCGCTAATCATTCACTGGATCTGATTAAAAAAAAGATGGAAGAGAATCATTTCAATTTAATTATTCATAATTATTAGGTTGTCCGGAAATTTGATGCCAATTTTGAAGGGAAATTAAAAGAGAAAACAATATTATGTCATTAATTATTTTTTCAACTAAATATTAACCACAACCTTTCTCCATTTTAGTTACAACTTAAAGATTCCCTCTTCCCAGAATTTCCAAGGTTTCCCGGCAAATAACTCATTAAGGTTTTCTTTTATGTCATCCAAATACTTAAAATTCTTACGATTCAGATTATTCTGCTAAAAATAATGGAAGCTTTATTAATAAAAAAAAACAACAAAAAAAGACAACACTCAATAATATCAACTATGAAAATGGACACAATATGTTGACCGTGTTTTGAAAATAAAACATTACATAATGATAAATACACACATGCAAGAATCCATTTGCATTTAACAGTAAATATATTCCATACTTGAAAATAGTTAAATGTATAGCCGAAAACGCTCGGAAAAATAAAACATTTGGACAGTTTTTGAAGAATTTATATAGAAAGAAAGAGAATGAGAATTTATATAGAAATAATTTGATCAATGCACCTTGTCTGTCATATTTAATGAAGTTTGCATGAAAGAATTATTGCGGCCTAAACGCACAATACACACACATATACATACACACACACATATATGTGTGTGTGTTTGTGTGTGTGTGTAAAGTATGTGTATATAAATATATATATATATATATTTATATAAATGTATGTATATATATATATTTATATTTATATAAATGTATCTATATAAATGTGTGTGTATATATATATATACATATATATATATTATTATTATTATTATTATTTATATATTATATGCGCGGTACTTATTAGAAAGTTTTGGGTTTCACGCTTTTGCGATCGTCAAAATCTGAAACCCAGGATCATAAACTCACATCAACCCAACCAAATATATATATATATATATATATATATATATATATATATATAAAGAAACATAGTTTTGAGGCGTGCTATATTTATGGTATAAAGTGCACAATATCAGAGATAGAGCATATGTAAATATAAATATAAAAGTCAACATTGAAGTGAACACTCAAAGGCGACCGGCTGTTCCATGCTGGACGCAATTCATGGGCCTGACGATTGCGTCTAGCATGAAACAGCCTGTGTTCACTTCAGTGTTCACTTTTATATTTATATCTATCTATCTATCTATCTATATATATATATATATATATATATATATATATATATATAGGTAATAATCCTTTGGTAAATGATCCAAATGAATCTAATAATATCAAATATTAAAACTGATCCACAAAAAGAGCTCAGTGTATTTATTATAATAGAGCATATTGTTGGAATTTTGGGGTACCCCACTACTAGTGAGCCAACCAAAATGAGCTGACTCATTTTATAGTTCGCCAATAGAAGGTTAACCAATCAGAAGGCTCAGAATATTCAATGCGACGTGTATAAAGGCGGCCATGTTTTTTCCCGAATTTTCACTGCCAGCCTTTGATAACCCGGACGAGGCTCCGCCGAAGGGGGTATCAGCAGTTTAATACATATGCTTTTCGATATTTCCTCCACCGCCCCTCCCCCCACAAAAAAATCGAAAAATATAAGTAGTAAATTGTTGATACCCTCCGAAGAGGTCCGCCTACGAAGCTCTGGAGTCGGGGTGGTGAAAGTATCATCGATCAGTTAACTGACAAACATATATATATATATATATATATATATATATATATATATATATGTATATGATACAATTTTCAGTTTGGTGTTGGGCTTAACATTAGTCTTGAAGGTCATTATAAATGAATTTCCTTCTGACTTGGCACTTTACCATTATCAGATAAAATTAAGCTTAGTTTGTGTCTATGTATATAAATATATTTTGAGCGTGGGCCATAGATCCATTCTATCTTATGACATAGCTCCTGGTTATCTGTCTATAATAAAATGACATATAAACACACACACACACACAAACACACACACACACACACACACACACACATATATATATATATATATATATATATATGTATATGTATGTATGTATGTATGTATGTATGTATGTATGTATACTAGTTTAAATGGTGCATTCCGTGCGAACTTTTAAGCAAGTTCGGCCCCAAACTGAAGGGAACTCTGGTCCAGCTTAGAAAACAGGAATAATAATTTTGAAAAAATGTCTTTGAATTCCTCAATTCACCCCATGGAAGTTCAAAAATTCATTTTAACTCTGATTCGAGCAATAAGTCCATATCCGGCCAAAAGATCGATTTGAGCCTAAATTCCAATTCAAGCCGAAGCCTGAGTTCTTCAAATCCAAAACTGTATGGAACTTCAACTGGGCTGAGTTCTTCAAATCCCAAACTCTGCGAGACTTCAAAACGTCATGCCACGAAATCTATCACATCAATTCTTACTCCTTGGCATTTTGAAACAAATAAAATTGATTTCGTCAATTCACGAAATTTTGCGGATATTTTAAACTGCATTTAAATCAACAAATTTTAAATTCACGATGTGTTTTTTTGCTAATTTAAACTCAATATAAATAAAAAAAAGTTTTAAAAATCACTAATTTTTTTCAGTTATTTTAAAATTTGACTTTTTAACGGTTAAGTCCTCATCCGGAAACAAATCCCAATATTGGATATTCAAGCACTAGATGAATGGCAGATTTCCAATCGTGGGATCATCATGATGCAAAAAAAGAAAGATATATATCTATGTAGAGTGTGGCACGAGTTAGAGAACTATGTCGTATTAGACAATTTTTCTCGCCAGAATCTATCTCCAGCACTTCTCTACATCTAGAGGTTCTTGATAAAATCCAAAGAAGAATCTGCGATGTTATCGGTCCTAACGTGGCATCTCGACTTCAGTCACTTTCCCACTTGCCTTGACATAGCTTCCCTCTGCCTTTTTTATAAATATTTTCACAGTAGCTGTTCTGAGGATCTTGCCCCATTGCTGCACTGAATGCACGAATTTAACACTTTTAATCTTAACAGCTTTTAGTAGCTTGCCTTAGGTAAAATGATTTAAAACATTGGCTATTAAATTCGGAAAATAACAAAAACCAATGAATTAATTTATTTATCAGCAAGTTACAATGAAATCAGTGATGTCATTGCTAAGATTCATGAAAGAAATCCATCCAAACTTTCATTCCCTCTAATGATTCCATATCTAGTGATATAGCAAATACTAAAAGCATTTATAGAAATTCATTGCAAATGATTTTACTATAGGAATGCATTAGAAATGATTTGAATACTAGCACTTTATGGAACCTGGAATATTATGGCTAGGATTTATGAAACAAATCCATCCAAACTTTCATTCCCTCTAATGATTCCATATCTAGTGATATAGCAAATACTAAAAGCATCTATAGAAATTCATTGCAAATGATTTTACTATAGGAATGCATTAGAAATGATTTGAATACTAGCTCTTTATGGAACCTGGAATATTATGGCTAGGATTTATGAAACAAATCCATCCAAACTTTCATTCCTCTAATGATTCCATATCTAGTGATATAGCAAATACTAAAAGCATCTATAGAAATTCATTGCAAATGATTTTACTATAGGAATGCATTAGAAATGTTTTGAATACTAGCTCTTTTTATGGAACCTGGAATATTATGGCTAGGATTTTGAAACAAATCCATCCAAATTTTCATTCCCTCTAATGATTCCATATCTAGTGATATAGCAAATACTAAAAGCATCTATAGAAATTCATTGCAAATGATTTTACTATAGGAATGCATTAGAAATGATTTGAATACTAGCTCTTTTATGGAACCTGGAATATTATGGCTAGGATTTATGAAACAAATCCATCCAAACTTTCATTCCTCTAATGATTCCATATCTAGTGATATAGCAAATACTAAAAGCATCTATAGAAATTCATTGCAAAATGATTTTACTATAGGAATGCATTAGAAATGATTTGAATACTAGCTCTTTATGGAACCTGGAATATTATGGCTAGGATTTATGAAACAAATCCATCCAAACTTTCATTCCCTCTAATGATTCCATATCTAGTGATATAGCAAATACTAAAAGCATCTATAGAAATTCATTGCAAATGATTTTACTATAGGAATGCATTAGAAATGATTTGAATACTAGCTCTTTATGGAACCTGGAATATTATGGCTAGGATTTATGAAACAAATCCATCCAAACTTTCATTCCCTCTAATGATTCCATATCTAGTGATATAGCAAATACTAAAAGCATCTATAGAAATTCATTGAAAATGATTTTACTATAGGAATGCATTAGAATTTTTTGAATACTAGCTCTTTATGGAACCTGGAATATTATGGCTAGGATTTATGAAACAAATCCATCCAAACTTTCATTCCTCTAATGATTCCATATCTAGTGATATAGCAAATACTAAAAGCATCTATAGAAATTCATTGAAAATGATTTTACTATAGGAATGCATTAGAAATGATTTGAATACTAGCTCTTTATGGAACCTGGAATATTATGGCTAGGATTTATGAAACAAATCCATCCAAATTTTCATTCCTCTAATGATTCCATATCTAGTGATATAGCAAATATTAAAAGCATCTATAGAAATTCATTGCAAATGATTTTACTATAGGAATGCATTAGAAATTATTTGAATACTAGCTCTTTATGGAACCTGAATATTATGGCTAGGATTTATGAAACAAATCCATCCAAACTTTCATTCCTCTAATGATTCCATATCTAGTGATATAGCAAATACTAAAAGCATCTATAGAAATTCATTGCAAATGATTTTACTATAGGAATGCATTAGAAATGATTTGAATACTAGCTCTTTATGGAACCTGGAATATTATGGCTAGGATTTATGAAACAAATCCATCCAAACTTTCATTCCCTCTAATGATTCCATATCTAGTGATATAGCAAATACTAAAAGCATCTATAGAAATTCATTGCAAATGATTTTACTATAGGTATGCATTAGAAATTTTTTGAATACTAGCTCTTTATGGAACCTGGAATATTATGGCTAGGATTTAAAAAACAAATCCATCCAAATTTTCATTCCCTCTAATGATTCCATATCTAGTGATATAGCAAATACTAAAAGCATCTATAGAAATTCATTGCAAATGATTTTACTATAGGAATGCATTAGAAATGATTTGAATACTAGCTCTTTATGGAACCTGAATATTATGTTTAGGATTTATGAAACAAATCCATCCAAACTTTCATTCCCTCTAATGATTCCATATCTAGTGATATAGCAAATACTAAAAGCATCTATAGAAATTCATTGCAAATGATTTTACTATAGGAATGCATTAGAAATGATTTGAATACTAGCTCTTTATGGAACCTGGAATATTATGGCTAGGATTTATGAAACAAATCCATACGAACTTTCATTCCCTCTAATGATTCCATATCTAGTGATATAGCAAATATTAAAAAGCATCTATGGAAAATCATTGTTCATATTTTGTCTAGTTCTGTCTGTCTGTCTGTCTCTCTCTCTCTTGATATAATTACAGGATGTATCAAAAATACTTTTTCAAACTTATAATTCTTCTTTTCTGATTTATTAATTTTAAAGTTTCTGTTAGACGCTGTTAAATGTACAATCCAAGATCCAACCCCAAACTATTTTTACAAGCTTCTGGAGGCGGGCTGTACACCCCAAAACTTGTTAAAATGTCCATGTAATCATATATCCAAAAGGTCATCGTCGTACCTCAACAGAGCAACTCAAAGCAAATGTTCAGTAGATTCCCCGCTCTTTTCATCACACGCATGCGCACGTGGAATCATTGACTGTCGAATGGATTTGCAGGCCCCCATGATATGTTGATGGCGCATCTCTGAATTATTAATATCTGCTGCATAAATCAATTCCAGTTCACACCTTTAATCGTGAGCTGATGCCTATGTCTAGCCTGTATTGTAATATGAGGATTCCGAATGTTATGGGATCTTACCCATAATAATAATAATGGACTATTCCATACTTAATAAATACTGCGGCTCAGGAGTAGGCAAGGAGACAGTCGTTCAAGTCTTGACCGGCTGTTCGGTTGAACTCTATGCCTTCAGGCGGGGAGTAACCCGAAGGAGGCTACGCCGAAGGGCGGAGTCTCCTTTGGGGAGGTAAAACCGGCCCTGAACCCGTTTATACGGGTTCAAAAGAAACAAGCATTAAAAAAAATAAAATGGCTCGGGAATGCCCACGTTAAAAAGGCCTTGAAAAATGACACCCTCGTGGCGGGGTGACTGAATATCGACAGTCGTTCAAGTCTTGACCGGCTGAGAGGTTGAACTCTCTGCCTTCGGGCGTGGAGGTAAACCGGCCCTGAAAAAAAAAAAATGGGCAAATTTTGGGCCGAGCCCACGGGTTTGAAGAAGAGAAAAATAAAATCGGAGATCCCACATTAAATAACCGGCCAAATAGAAACATGATGCCCCAGTACAAGGGGGTGACTGAATATTGACAATAGTTCAAATGGAGTCAGTAGTTCAAGTTGAGTCAAGAGTCGAGTCAGAGGCAGTCCGAAAGAGAGTCGCGTTCAGACAATTACTACAAGACATTGGAATAGCGATACTGGTGGAGACTACATTGTTCTCTCTACCTGATTGTTCGTACTAACACTTCTACTTCTCTGTATATATTCCTGTTTGTAATATACCTGTGTTATTCCATACCTGTGTTCGAGTTCTTCTTTATTTGGTTCTACCTTGGACTATCACCCGGGGTACAAGGAACCGGACCATAACACCGATCCACCCACAAATGTTGGTTGTGTAAATGTGTTATTTCATCTCTTCCAAATATCGTCTCATCCGTAAACAAGACTGTAGAAACGAATCACGGACCGGCGGTTTGTACTTAAACCATCGGTAAAGGTTCTCCCGTGGTGAGTGATCAGAGGGTGAAAGGCCCTTTATACGTTGCAAATGATACGGATACATGAGCTGCATTTGAAGTACACCCCACCATGCGTTACTATGGGATATACGATATGCTAGGGCCATTTGACGTATGATGATACATGGATCATCTCCAGCAGCCTGTAGAAGGTGTTCTTCGTGATCAGGCGTACGAGCGGGTCTTCGTCTTCCTCTCGATCCATTGTTTGTGGTGCCACGGATCTCGTCTCAGCAACGCGACGATAAACAGTAGCAAAGTTTGGGTGACGCTGCTATCTTTGTTATGGAAAACGAAATCTGATACAGCCATGCACCCTTGCGTCCATTAACATTCGTACGGCTGTATGTAAAAAATATACTGCCATTTTTAAACGGAACACTTCTCATTTAACTCACTACTGCACACGTTAAAAGTTTAAGACAGACTAGCCACAAATGTACACGAATGACAAATGTAACCTAGTCTAAACGGCAACAAAGCGCCACCTACCGTAAAATTTCTTTAAGCTTAAAACCTCAGAAAATATTTATATACCGCGACCAATATATATATATATATATATATATATATATATATATATATATATAGAGAGAGAGAGAGAGGGAGAGAGAGATAGATTATTACCTGTAGAACTATAAAGACTATAACCTGTAGAACAACATTTACGCCGAGAAAAACATGATTTTAAAAGCCATGCAAAATTCACTATAATTGAAAAAAATAGAAATAGACAGAAAAGATAAGATTTGAAAAATACTAGAGGAACAGGAAGACAAATAGATTTTGCGCCTGAAATCACTTTGTCCAAACGGACTTAACCACAAATTTAACAACACTGATAGTATTAATATATAATCCCATAAATCAAGCCCTACCCACATGTCTTACCCACACAAGACCGACATGCTTTCAGAGGTGTTGAGGTCTCACACTTATACACACACTCACACAAATATATACACATACACACATCACACACACTCCTCAATAAACTAAAAGATAACATACATTTAACAGACACATCCCGTTCTCTGCAACCAATAAAACTGTCAAAATGAACAAGGGGGTATTTCTGAGACAATGGAATCTCCCAGTCTCTATTTTAAAACATCTTGAAAGGGGCCATTTAACCAATATAAAAACTGACCAAAATTAAACATAAAAAAAAACAAAACAAATGAAAACTACAGATAAAGTTCACTTTCTTCAGAGACAGTCATTCACTCCTGTAGTTCATTGCTACTAAAAAGTAGGGATTGTTTTTCTCCTGAAGATGGCCATGCTGGCCGAAACTAGTCAAGGAACCTAATTGAAATAATAAAACAAAAAAAAATACTAACAAAATAATATTAACATACAACCCAGTACGTCTGAAAAGTTTAATTTTTTAACATTGTTCAAAACATATATATATATATATATATATATATATATATATATATATATTCTACTTAAACAGATGTACTGACGCACACATAGCCGCTCGGTCTAGTTTGATTGACGGCATTATAAAAAAAATATATTAATCAAGCAATCTGAATGATGACAATAGGAGAAAATGAAAGTTAATAGTTACTTTTTATGAGCCATCTTGTATCTGCTCTTTCCAAGAGATTCGGCCATTTTGGAAAGGTTTATTTGCTACTTTTAGATGAGGAGTTGTCATCAATATTCAATTACATTGGTGGTCCGTGTTTTTTAATTTTTTTTTTTAAATTATTTTACTTCCCGAATTTTCATCCTGTAATTTTGAGATGTATTCTTAAAATTAATTTTCCTTTCCCACGCTCTCTTCGTGTTTCGGCTTATTTATTTTTTCTTTCTTTTTAATATTCCAGGATTTTGCATTGAGCACTTATCCGCATCTGCTGGTATTTTAAAAATATATTTTAAGATACTGGTATCAATAAATTCTTCGATTTACCGAATTATTCACGTTTTTATGATAACTTTTGTTAATAGTTTTTCTTTAGTATTTGCTTAATCCTTTCAGACACATTAAGCAAGGCAATAAAGCCACTAAGACACAAGGGGGGGTTACTGATGTAAAAGAATAACAAAAAGCAAAGACATTATTAAGGAGCGAGAACAATAAAAGAATAGGAATTAAGAAGACAGAACTTAACGATTGACGTTTCATTTAAAATTCTGAACATCAAACTCGGCTGGAAAGCAAGCAAAGAATTCCACAGCCAAGAAGTGCGAGAAAAGAAACAGCTAGCAAAGAACTTACGGTTGCCTGTAGCCAATTCAACCTTAAAATGATGAGACCTTGCCGCCAATCTAAAACTGCGCTTGAATTCATAAAGGTGTAAGTACCATAGAGAAAAGTTCATCAGGAAAGTATTTATAGAAAAAGCCCGGATAAGCAAGGTTACGGCGGCGGGAAAGTGACTGAAGCCAAGATGCCAGGGCAGGACCAATAATATAGCAGATTCTTCTTTGAGTTCTGTCAAGAATCTCTGAATGTTTAGCAGGAGCACCAGAAACTATATGGAAACAATATTCAAAGCCAGGAGGAATGGTAGACTTATAAATATGTAAGATAGCTTCCGGTGTTACTTGCATGATTTACATTATTCGGACTGTTATCCTCATCTTCATTGCCATATTCACAACATTTCGACCGTTGTACGCTCCGGACTTGGAATTTCGAAGCGGACCTCTTTATTTCTAACACCTTTTCTTTTAATATCTGTCTATATCTCTGAGATAAGGCATCACGATTGCTTACATTATTTACATTATTCGGACTGTTAACCTCATCTTCATTGCCATATTCACAAGGTTTTGGTCGTTGCATGCTCCAACCTTGTTCAGGTGATTGTAATTTCAAACCGGACCCTTTATTTCATCCACTTGGGTAGATTGTTCTAGTTCCACGTGCCATGCCCCTTCCGGGTGTCTCAGTTATTTCCCTTTAACTTAACTCTCCTTGTTTTGCTTCACCACTGATGTGCCCTGGTATTGAACTCACAACTCTTTGGGTCTAGTCACTTGATCTTACCAACACAGCAGTGGCGAAACAAAACTTGGGGAATTGAGTGAAAGGGAAATAACTGAGACATTCGGAAGAGGCATGGCACGTGGATGTAGAAACATCTACACCGGTGTACAAAATAAAAGAAATTGGTTCGAAATTCTAATCACCTGAACAAGGCCGGAGCGTACAACAGCGGAAACGTTGTGAATATGCCAATGAAGTTGAGGATAAGAGTCCGAATAATGTAAATAATGCAGGCAATCTTAATACCTCATCTCAGAGATACAGACACATATTAAAAGAAAAGGTGTTAGAAATAAAGGGTTCGGTTTGAAATTCCAATCACCTGAAGAAGGATGAGCGTACAACACTCGAAACGTTGTGAATATGGCAATGAAGATGAGGATATCAGTCCGAAGAGTGTAAATAAAGCAAGTAATCATAATGCCTCATCTCAGAGATATACACAGATAATCCAATCACCTGAAGAAGGCCAGTGTGTACAACGGCCAAATGTTGTGAATATGGTAATGAAGATGGGGATAACAGCCTGAAAAATCTAAATAATGAAAGTAATCATAATACCTCATCTCAGAGATATAGAGGCCAAAACGTTGTAAATATGGCAATGAAGATGAGGTTAACAGTCTGAATAAAGTAAATAATGCAATTAAGCATAATACCTCATCTCAGAGATATAGACAGAGATTCTGGTGTGGAAAAATTGTCTCGCACGACACAGTGAACCAACTTTTTTAGCAGGTGATCTAGCGATGGATTCCAGTATAGTTTTCTACTTCATGTCAGCAGAGAATGTTAGACAAAGAAGGCACAACGTGCGACTCTCCTGGAGGTTAGCATCAGTCATTCTGATTGATGGCAGAAAAGGTTCTCCCCCAGGTGATTAAGAGAGCGTAGATTTGAGTTGCAGGCGTTAAAATTAAGGAGCCATTACCTGATTTTGGAGCTTATCGAACTAATCAGTTTTTACTCAGAGTTGGTGAGCGGTCTTCATATTCTACAGCCGATATGCAAGCAATGTATACCCGAAAAGATTTGAAACCACATTGTATGACTGCCGTTTCCCATTAAGCGCCAAACGATAAGGTATAAACGACATTTTTTTCTTTCTTTTTTTACTCCTATTCGATATTGTTCCGTTACAAATCTCGTAAAAGACGGAATACATTTTAGTCCCTTGAATGTCTTAGATGAAGCATTGTTTTTATTATCAATATTTGAGTAGTTTTTCTTTCTATTATTGGTAACGATGAGGACAACGAAATATAAAACAAACAAAAATAGGAATAATCACAGAAACGTAGGCAATATTGTCGCTTATCGTATCTGTCTTACCTCAAGCAGTTCATTACTACTACACCAATTCATTAGCTATGATTACGTGATTTTTGGTAGTATTTCTGACATACTGAATGTACTGAATGAAATTGACGGCTTTTATTTCTCACATAAAAAGAACTTTTTGAGTCTCCACACTCAGAATGTTGAACATTGAGAATCAGAAAATTATTTACTGTACTTAGTAATTATTATTACTGATAAATTAGGGCGATAATGTAATGTTTGCATTAATTATTGATCATTGACAATCGCTTTCTTCCTCATTTTCAATGCATTCCTATAGTAAAATCATTAGTAATGCATTTACATTATACATATAATAGCCCTATTCTATCAGTAATGCTTGCATTCACAATTGATTTTGACAATCCCTTTCTTCCTCATTTTCAATCCATTCCTATAGTAAAATCATTAGCAATGCATTTACATTATACATATAATAGCCCTATTCTATCAGTAATGCTTGCATTCATTCCTGACCACTGACAATCCCTTTCTTCCTCATTTTCAATGCATTCCTATAGTAAAATCATAAGCAATGCATTTACATTATACATATAATAGCCCTATTCTATCAGTAATGCTTGCATTTATTCCTGACCACTGACAATCCCTTTCTTCCTCATTTTCAATCCATTCCTATAGTAAAATCATTAGCAATGCATTTCCATTATACATATAATAGCCCTATTCTATCAGTAATGCTTGCATTCATTCTTGACCACTGACAATCCCTTTCTTCCTCATTTTCAATGCATTCCTATAGTAAAATCATTAGCAATGCATTTCCATTATACATATAATAGCACGATTCTATCAGTAACATTTTTTTACTAACTACCGTGAATTTAATGTGATTCTCAATGCGCATCACACTTGCCCAAGTCCATTTTAAGGTTAAAATAAAAGTTGTCAATTTAGGAACTTCATTACATTTATTCCCTATTGTCAAAAATAGTACCGAAAATCACGTAATCATAGCTAATGAAATGGTGAAGTAATAGTGAACAGTTTGAGACAGCACAGTTAAGATAAGCTATAAGGAATCACGAGAGTGAGTGAATCTTTCGACGTGTCTCGTTAATGAAATGCTACCCGAGGTATCACGAGTTATATGAGCTCCGAATTTAATTTAGAGTTGCAAAATAAATTTTAAATCGTTCAAAAAACAGGATGGAAACGAACGAGAAAAAGATTTAGAAATGTAATTTCTACAAAAAAACACAAAAAAAAAAAATTATAAAAATAAACGAAAAAAAAGGAAACAATTCGAAACAATATTCCTTCAGTTACAAATCTAAATTTTTTTCTGTTTTTTTTTTTGTTAGGTCTTTAAAAAAAAGACCTAACAAAATAATTGAATGTTGATCTTGTAAAAGAAGATTTTATTTCGTTCAAGTTTTTTTTTTCCCCTCTTTCGACAAATTTAAACTTTCTATTTTTTTTCTCCTCTCTACTTAATGATTTATTTCTTTAAGTCTCTAAACAATTTATTTTCTTTATAAACTCGGCATTGAAATTTTACTCAGGCAATCTGTTTTATTCGTGTCGATATTTGCGACCAGGCAAAAGATAAAACATTCAAATCGACTCTCTCTTTCTCATTTTTATTTTTTTTTTGTTTTTTTTTTTGGATTTCTTCCTTTTTTCTTTCTTTTTTTTTTTAAATGCCTTTAAGAGTTTCGGTTTAGAATGAAAAACGCAAGAGAGACTCTACCGCGGATGAATAGGATTTAAGGATAAAAAGGCTTTTCGAGATTGCATACTTTAAAAACATTAATGGGATGCTGGGGTTAGTCGGCATTCAAGTCCCCGAACGGGGAATCATACAAGACGAAGAAGATCCCAGAATGCATTACGTTCAGCGTCACGTGATTAGCATAATGGATTATTACTCCCTGTTTTCACGTCTTAGTTTGATTTTTTGATTTTTAAAAAGATTTTTTCATTTCATCTTTCATTCATTTCCCTCTCCCCGTATGGAAAAGGATTCTTTTCTCTTTATATATATATATATATATATATATATATATATAAAGGGATATAGTCTTAAGGTATGCTATATTTATGGAATAAAGTGCTCAATATCAGAGATAGAGTGTGTAAATATAAAAGTGAACATAGAAGTCAACACTTAGAGACGACAGTCTGTTTCATGCTATATGCAATCGTCAGGCCACATGGATTTGTTCATATGGATATTGGTTAAGTTTTTTTTATACAATTTCTCATGTGATCTTATATATTATACAAAAAAATGTCCAAACGTTTTATTTTTCCAAGCGCTTTCGGCTATACATTAAACCATTTTCAAGGATGGAATATATTTACTGTTAAATGCAAATGGATTGTTGTATGTATGTATTTAGCATTATAGAATGTTTTCATTTTCAAAACACGGTCAAGGTATTGTTTCCATGTTCATAGTTGATATTATTGAGTGTTGTATTTTTTTTGTTTTTATTAATAAGGCTTCCATTATTGTTGGCCTTTTTTTTTAATATGTAGACGATGCTGTTATATTTAGAATATCAAATATATTATAGTATTTTGAGAATAGAGTCCGGTAGGTCTCCATGGGTATTTAAATGAGACCTAATTGAGCTATGGTCAGAAAGATGTAGCGTGAGTCTTTATAAGTGTTATACCTGACGTACCTATTCTATTATTAATAGACTCTCCCACACATAAGTAGTAGTAGTAGTAGTAGTAGTAGTAGTAGCGGTCGACAGTTGGGCTCAGTGGTGTTGAGTGAGTCAGTCGATATCGGACATTGAAGTACCAACCATCACAACTAGATTGCTGCGTCATTAACTCTTATTTTTCAAGTTCCTAACGTTTTGTACGTCGAACCTAATTTAAGACGACTTAGTGAAATACAAGCCTCCACTGTGAAAACTACTCTACAAAAATAAGATAGATAGATAGATAGATATAAGTAGACAAATCGATTTTTAGAAAGACTTTTCCGAGCGTTTTCAGTTATACATTTAGCCATTTTCAAGGTTGAGACATATTGACTGTTAACAAAAAATAGATTGTTGTATGCATGTATTTATATAATGTTTCATTTTCAAAACATGGTCAAGATATTGTGTCCATCTTCATAGTTGATATTATTGAGTGTTTTTTTTTTTTGTTTTTTTTTTTTATTTCAGGTGGAGCATACTCCCGCAAAAAAGAAAAAAATAATTAAAAAATAAAACATTGGTATCGACTGGTCTACAGCGAGGATTTCTTCAGTCATTTTGCCTGATGTTGTCCTGCTGCCGTGTATTATTCATATAATCTTTCTATCTCAGTTATAGCCCGTACTCTGATCTCTTTGCTTCAGCCATCTCACCGCACAAAAACTGTTTAGAGACCCTGTCGTCCTTCACCCTAACCATATGACAACTCCATCGCAACCGGCGCTTGTCCTGGGTATGATGATAAACTACATCCGGCAGCAAAGCCTCACATCAGCAGACGGGGGGGGTTGAGGAGCGTGGAACCACCTCTTAATTGCTGTTGTTCCCAGGTTCACCCTGACCCGGGGTGATAGCACCTGTTTGGGCCCCAGCTATGGGAAAATAGTGAACTCCCAAACAAAAATCAACAGTACGTTATTATAATAAAAGGAGCCACAATATATTTTTTTATAGCAAAATGACACTCAATGTAACAATAAAAAAATATAATGCCAGGAAAAAATATGAAGCCGAAGGATGCAGACGTTCTCTGCGAAACGCGTTTATAGATTTTCCACCTAGTCTCATTTTCTACAATTATACATCCGACAAACACAGTCTAATTATGCTTATATCTCAACATATAGGAAGCACTTGCTATCTATCATATGCTTCTTTCTTTCTTTCTTTCTTTCTTTCTTTCTTTCTGTCTATTACAGTCTATTCATATCTATCTATCTATCTATCTATCTATTACAGTCTACTCATATCTATCTGTTAGTTCATCATTATCGATCTGTTAGTTATTTCATATCTATGACAGTCTGCTCATATCTATCTATCTATCTATGACAGTCTGTTCATATCTAGCTATCTATGTATACATCCATTACAGTCCGTTTGTATCTATCTATCTATCTATCTATCTATCTATCTATCTATCTATCTATCTATCTATCTATCTATCTATCTATTACAGTCTACTCATATCTGTCTGTTAGTTCATCATTATCGATCTGTTAGTTATTTCATATCTATCACAGTCTGCTCATATCTATCTATCTATCTATCTATCTATCTATCTATCTATCTATCTATCTATGACAGTCTGTTCATATCTAGCTATCTATGTATCCATCTATTACAGTCCGTTTCTATCTATCTATCTATCTATCTATCTATCTATCTATCTATCTATCTATGACAGTCTGTTCATATCTAGCTATCTATGTATACATCCATTACAGTCCGTTTCTATCTATCTATCTATCTATCTATCTATCTATCTATCTATCTATCACAGTCTATTCATATCTCATTGTGATGAGATCTATTTGTCTGTCTATTATGCGAAGAAGACTCCTGATAAATCTAAAGCAATCTCTCTCAATTATTATTATTATTATTATTATTTCCAAGGTATGTCAGCGATACGCAGATTTAGAGAAGGAAGATTTTCAGTTAAGTGTACCATTTCTTTTTTCATCTTGACTTGATGGCTTAACCTATTTATGGAAAAAATTTCACCACCGAGAGGCAGTCAGTCATGCTTCAGTTCCTCTGTCCTACATTACTGCTTGACATGTCACTTCGATTTTACACCCTGATATGAACACACACACACACACACACACACACCATATATATATCTGTTTATATATATATATATATATATATATATATATATATATATATATATTAAAGATAGAGAAATTCGTCTCAAAAAGGTGCCGTTTTTTGGTTGTAATGTGGATTTATTTAGAAAAAATATTATAAATAGGAGACATTCTCTGTTTTTGTGTTAGTAATTTGAATTTCGAGAATATTTAACATTGAACATAAGGAAAAAATAATTATTTTTAATAATATGTGGAAATCTCCGCCCTTTACCTGAAGACGGTCGCGAGACCAGAAACCTGTGTAGTACAATTATGTAAAACAAAGCATAATATTTTTTCTAAATAAATCCACATTACAACTTGCGGCACCTCTCTTCTCTTCTTTTTAATATACATACTTTTCCTCGTTGGATCGTTGGAACCAGTACAACCTCTTTTTTTTATTATATATATATATATATATATATATATATATATATATATATATATATATATATATATATATATTCAGGATGTTAATGTAACTAAAACAACGCATATACTTAAATAAATCGTATCGATAAAAATAATATGTAGACAGAATCTATCTATCTATCTATCTATCTATCTATCTATCTATATATATATATATATACAATGTATAGATAGAAAATATTTATATATATATATATATATATATATATATAATCGACTCTCCCGTCGAGATTCGACGTATGAGGAAAAAAAGCAGATCAGTTCCCAGGAAACCGACAGCCCAACACCGGCACATGAGATTTGATTATAGTGGTGAAGGCCTCGTGCAGGACCATCCACACGTTTTGAAGGGACGAATACAGAGACCTGTTGCACTAAAGTGCCACAAGGTCCCCAAACGACCCTCATCCGCAGGTTTTGAATTCAGAGTTGTACTTCTCCTAGACCAGTTGCCATCCAAGGCTATAGAACCCAGTCTGACCTGCTATTTTACCCACGGTGGAGTAATGGATAGCGGCTTGGATTGAGGAATCGCAGAGCTGAGTTCGAATTCCAGTCAAATCCATTATATTCACTTACGTGCTAATACCCCTTGGGAAAGGTATGAATCCTCTTCCTCGCCCTCCAGCTATGGGTATATATATATATATATATATATATATATATATATATATATATATATATATATATATATATATATATATATATTCACATTATTTTTATCGATACGATTTATTTAAGTATATGCGTTGTATTAGTTACATTAACGTCCTGAATGTTTGAGAAATTTCATAGAAAATATGCGTTCTCTGACAGGAATCGAACCTGTATCCCTACACGAAAACCATCATTTGGCCTAACGTCCTATAGCTACAAAGAAGTTTCTACAGGAGGATGCTGAGGTTACCAAGTGCCGAACATGTGAGTAACGACGGAGTTTTAGAGAAAAGGGAAACAAAAAGGAAACTTATACTTGACCTCAGGAAAAGACAGTTGAAGTTTCTAGAGCACACAATGAGGAAAGAGGGCTTGGAAAATATGATACTCACAGGACAGACTGACAATAAGATGTACAGAGGAGAACAGCACATTGCCTACATAATGATGACAGAGGGTGTGGAAAATCTGATACTGACAGGGCTGGTTGACGATAAGAGGGCCAACGGAAAACAATGCATAACCTATTTAATGAGTAAATAGGACTTGTAAAATCTGATGTTCACAGGTAGATTGAAGGCGAAAGAGACAGAAGAAAACAAATCGATGGCGGAACAGTGTTTAGACGAAATAAGAGAAAGACAAAATTTATTAAGAGCTGCAAGAGACAAGAAGTTGTGGAGAGCCATGATCTTCTACGTCCTGAGGGGACACGGCACAGGAATAATTTGAATATACATACTGAGTCCTTTTGTATAAAATGTAGAACACAGAACCGAGGAAGGTGAGGAGTTATCTGACTGCCGGGACAAGAAATATGTCTTGCGGCGAGAGAAAGCGAGACTTCGGAAGATAGAAAACGTGTCATGTGGCGAGAAAAAGCGAGACTTCGGGAGATAGAGAACGAGTCATGCGGCAAGATAAACCAGGACATCCGGAGATAAAAAACGAGTCATGGAGTGAGACAATGCGAGACTTCGGGACATAGAAAATGAATCATGCACGCGAGAGAAAACGCAACTTCGGGACATAGAAAATATTTCATGCGGCGAGAGAAAGCGAGACTTCGGGGGATAGAAAACGTGTCATGTGGCGAGAGATAGCGAGACTTCGAGTGACAAAAAACGACTCATGAAACGAGATAAAGCGAGACTTCAGTAGATTGAAAATCATTCATGCAGCAAGAGAAAGCGAGACGTTGGCAGACAGAAAACGAGTAATACGGCGAGAGAAAGCGAGACTTCGGGGGGATAGAAAACGTGTCATGTGGCGAGAGATAGCGAGATTTCGAGTGACAAAAAATGAGTCATGCAACGAGATAAAGCGAGACTTCGGTAGATTGAAAATCATTCCTGTGGCAAGAGAAAGTGAGACGTTGGCAGACAGAAAACGAGTCATACGGCGAGAAAGCGAGACTTCGGGGGATAGAAAACGTGTCATGTGGCGAGGGATAGCGAGATTTCGAGTGACAAAAATGAGTCATTGCAACGAGATAAAGCGAGACTTCGGTAGATTGAAAATCATTCCTGTGGCAAGAGAAAGCGAGACGTTGGCAGACAGAAAACGAGTCATACGGCGAGAGAAAGCGAGACTTCGGGGGGATAGAAAACGTGTCATGTGGCGAGGGATAGCGAGATTTCGAGTGACAAAAAATGAGTCATGCAACGAGATAAAGCGAGACTTCGGTAGATTGAAAATCATTCTTGCGGCCAGAGAAAGTGAGACGTTGGCAGACAGAAAACGAGTCATACGGCGAGAGAAAGCGAGACTTCGGGGGGATAGAAAACGTGTCATGTGGCGAGAGATAGCGAGATATCGAGTGACAAAAAATGAGTCATGCAATGAGATAAAGCGAGATTTCGGTAAATTGAAAATCATTCCTGCGGCAAGAGAAAGCGAGACGTTGCGAGACAGAAAACGTGTCATGCGACGAGAGAAGGCTAGACTTCGGAAGATATAAAATGCGTCGTTTTGCGAAAGAAAGTGAGACTTCGGAAGACAGAAAGCGTTTTCGAGCACCGACGAAAATCGAGTCTTGCGTTGTCCCGAAAATACGGTAGCGATTTTCCAAGCGTAGCTTAGACGTGGCATAATGCCGAAAGTATGGGGCACCCAGTGAGGATCGGACTCAATACTCATTCGTAATTGTGCTAGCGAGACAAACTTGCTAACCATTACACCCCCTCGGGGTGCCGTCCCAAAATACGGTATAGATCGAAGAGAGAGAAAAAGATTCTTACAGCGATAAAAAGAAACTCGTTCTTTGGCGAGAGAAAGCAATTCCTGAGGCGAGAATTTTCTTCAGATAGAATAAGAGTCTAGCGTCGACAGAAAATTATTCTAGTGACAAATGAATTCGTAGTCCTGCGCTGGATGAAAACGGGTCTTGGGACGACATTTTGAGTTATGCCATGAAAGGAAGGAAGTCATTTGCCGATAGAAAGCGAGGGTTTTGGCGAAAGACAATGCATTATAAAGTGCGTCTTCCAGTGACAGATAACGCGTGTCTTGTCGACAATAAGTGTGTCTTTTTGCGACATTAAGCGCTGGTTTTGACGATAGATTGCGTCTTTCGGTGATCTTTTGATTCCAAAATTCTTGGAGATTTTTCCTGTGGTTAAGTGTTGATTTAATTTTATTTAGACGAAAATCCTAGCTGAATACAGCATTTGTTACCGCGTAATATTAATCTTTAATCTTTTCAAAGAATATGCCCTGGGTCTGACGATAAACTACATCCGCGTCCTGGGAAAGACGACGAACTACATCCAACAGCAAGGCCTCTGATCCAGAGGTTTTGAGGAGCGTGGAACCACCTCTTAATTTTTGGTGTTCTCAGGTTCACCCTGACCCGGGGTGGTAGCACCTGTTAGGGGGTCCTATCTATGGGCAAATATTTAACAGCCAGACAACATTCACGTCCCGGGTAAGACGATAAACTACATCCACGTCCAGGGTATGACGATAAACTACATCCGCGTCCTGGGTAAGACGATAAACTACATCCAACAGCAAGGCCTCTGATCAGGAGGATTTGAGGAGCCCAGAACCACCTCTTAATTGCTGGCGTTCCCAGGTCCACCCTGACCCGGGGTTAGGGTCATATCCATGAGCAAACAGTTAACACCAAGACTACATCCGCTTCCTGGGTAAGACGATAAACTACGTCCAATGTCCAACTTGAAAATGATATCGTACGTGAAACATGTGAGGCTTGTTACTCCAGGACAGAAAGTTAGAAGGTTAGAGAGGGCGAAGATCATCTTGAGTAAGTTGGAAAAGGATCAAGAAATCATATATAAATATATTTGAACTTTACTTCAATCCTTCATGGGTTTCCGATCCTTAACTAATTAATGATGAACATGTTATTTTAGTTTATCATCGATTTCATCACGCTTCTTCTGTTAAGCTTGGAGAGTAATTATAGATTCTTATTGTTCAAAGTAGAGTCCAATAGTGTTATAAAAACCCTGGAGAATTCCAGTAAGATATCTTTAATCATTTTTAAGGTAGAGCGGTTCAAAACTTAATCTAATTTTTTCCATGACTTGGACAATTTTGCTGTTACAACCGGTATATATATATATATATATATATATATATATATATATATATATATATATATATGTTTGTTTGTATGTATAATTACTTTAAACTGATAACTTATGCGTGCTGCGCCGTTTATCTATAATCATCAAAGAGGCGTGCTCGAATCTTTTGCCAGTTTTTCTCTCTGTCGGAAAAGAGTAATTTCCTGGACAGACTTTCTCTTCGTATCTTTAATCGTGATCCCCCACTCCAGGATGGATAGCTTGTCTGTCCGCTGTCCTCTTCCAGTCTCGATTTCAATTCTTTAAAAATTAAAATCTTATATAGAAAGATTTAAAAAAAAATTTGAAAACTGATATTTTGGAAACTTAAAAAAGTATACATTAGAGGCAATTGTTGTTCCCCCACCCCACAGCCAAGAATTGTACATATGGGGACTATTTAGGACTTCATAGAGACATTGAGGTGTCTTGTAAAATTAAGGAAGGATAACAGGGGGAGCAAAAGAGTGTGGTAAGTATAACAGTGGAGTTTTAAATTAAATTTTTTTGTCTGTCCTCATATTCATTTATAAAAAAAGTTTTTTTTTATATATGAAGGCAAGGACTTAAGATTTCAGATCTCTGGTTTAAAAGGTTTTTGGGATCTGGAAATGCCATAATCGCTAATTCCTCATGTTGACAAGGGTAGCAAATGCTGGTAGGATTGCTGTATGGTTTTACCGTTTTCAAAATTCCCCACCTTACGAATAGTTTGTTGTTTATTTCTTATAGATTCCACATTTCCCTAATATTACAAGACACCTTTCCTTAAATTTACGTTATACTTGCTATGCTTTTCTACTTTTCTTTACACATTAACGATACACTTGCATTCTTCTTGTCTCTTATTCCTTTCAACCTTCTTCTTTCTCTTCTTACTCCTCCTTAGCCCCCCTCCTTTCTATTACACTCAAAGTTATGCGTTTGACCATCGTGCGTTTGTTTATTTATTTATATTTCCAAAATAAATAATAGTGTAGTGTTCTTTGTGTTTTCTTTTTAAATAAAGCGTTGGATGGTCAGTTGATGGAATTAGCCTGATGAAACCGTAAGGTCGAAACCAATGTCGCATATTCTATGTGACCTCCTAATTCTTAACGTATATATATATATATATATATATATATATATATATATATATATATATATATGAAGATATGAACCTGCGTACCCACTGTTACGTTAGATCTTACAAGCCCTACCCGAATAAGACAGACAACTTAACCGATAAGGCCAGATCGAAATAGTGCTTTTAAATGAAATTTCTCTCGTCATAGTCATCTCAATGTTTTTCATATCTGTTGAGTTTCGTCTCCAAACAAAACACAAAGCAATTTTCTAAAGAGGTAATGAATTTTTATTTATTGATTGAACAGATTTTATCTCTTCAAACGGTATTTTGAGTGGATACTCTTATTTGAGTAGACGCTCTGTTTATTTATTAAAAGTATAATTATTTTTTCATCCACCGGCCTGAATATTCAAGAATATATATATATATATATATATATATATATATATATATATATATATATATATATATATATATATATATATATATATATATCTTATTAAATATATAAATTTTCACTCCATAAGAACCAAATAACACACACACACTTAACAGAGGCACATCCCCTCTCCAGGAACCAATAAAACTGTCAAACTGACCACGGGAATTCAGAGCAGCATTGATCTATAGAATCTCCCACAACACAACTAGCCTTACCTCTTTGTAGGAAATGCACTCTTCCTATCTGGTAAGCCAAATTCTACTTTCAGACAATATAACAAGTATTCATTGGTCAATCACCTCCAATCTGGCTTGCTGATTGGTCAGTTCCGACCAATCAAACCGCCTGCACGCGACTAATCTGTTTTCCCGCTCATATGCTGGGAGCCACTCTGTGATTATAAAAACTGAAAACGTGTGAACCTTTCGAGTAGTAATTACCAAGTTTCAAGATGTAACCTTCACCGACTCCCGTCTTAGTCATTGCTGACCAGACGTTAAAGACGATTACCAACTTTAGACAGTCAGACCTCCACACCTAGAGAGATGCCCATCAACTCCACGCCAGTCTAAACTCTGACTTTGCCGCGTTAAAATATTCACTGACTCGGTAACCTTCGAGCACACTCTATCTCTCTCTAGAACATTTTATCAAACTTCACTTACTATACTTTTCAAAGTGATATTTCTCACTACATATCAGTAACTAACAATCTATTTTTCTCAAGCAGATAAAGGTACGCAACTTTGAACAACTTTGAATATTTGTATAAATTGTATATAAATTAATGTTATTGTTATGCATTCAACCTTTGTCTTGTTTTCAACTTTATTTGCATGATTTGTTCCAGTATTTGTTCTAAATAATTGTTGTGGACGAATGTTGTAGAACACGGCCTCGAAATTCCTTCTGATCAATTTAAACACAAGCACCCGTCCGCAACAGATCCATCCAGCTCTTATCAAATAACAACTTAAAAGAGACTGTTTGACAAAGACAAGAAATGTTAAAAGATTCATGTTAAAAAGAAAAAAAATTAAAAAAAAAACAAATGAAAACTACAGACAAAAGTTCATTTTCTCCATCAAGACATTCATTTCTGTAGTTCACTGCTACTAGCAAGCGGAGATATTTCTTCTCTTGATGATGGCCATGTTGGCCGAAACTAGTCGAGGAATCTAAATGAAATAATAATAATAATACAAACGAAAGAATATTAAGCTACAACCCAGTGTGTCTGAAGATTTTAATTTTTTAATATATTTTATTGTTCAATATATATATATATATATATATATATATATATATATATATATATATATATACATATATGTGTGTGTATGCATGTGTGCTTTCTGCATCTTGTCTTGATGCGGCATTCACCCTGGGCGGATTGAGCCGACTTCTTCCTGTTGACGCACCGCATCACGGACCATTAATGCCCACGCCCGTCGGTCAGTCGCGAGGTCGCACGAGATGGTAAGCCAGTCGCGGTTCCAGCGGCGGTGGCCGACCACATACAGGCCGGAAAGTAGCGCCAGATCCTCCTTGATCGTTATTTTAACATTACGTCTTCAGCTGACCGCCTATCCGCTTCCGCCAGGTGGACGGCGGTGTGGGAAGGAGAACGTCCCGTATCAGCTCCCCTCTCGACTGGCGCGCATGTGTACATGTGTATGTGTCTATTTTCAATGTAAAATAGGCTTTTAAAATAAAAAAAACAACGTGTAATCCCCGTATAATGTATGGACTGCGCCACATTTGTGCTAACCAGATATTTTAATTCAAATTTAAATTGCGTAACGGTCAGTCTATACTAAGCACCTGACGATTGCCATGTGCATGAAACTCTATGTGCTATGGGACAGGCATAATATATATATTTATTAATATATTTAACAGTTCTGTTATATTGCATCAAGCACGCTTTTATTAAGACCAGCACTACGTGTGCGATATATATATATATATATATATATATATATATATATATACACACACACACACACATAATATATATATACATAAGTATATATATATATATATATATATATATATATATATATATAAAATTTACCATAAACGACATATAAAGCCCGTTATGCGCCTTAATTTTGCATTGATTCAAAACACAAGCGTCAACACATAGAAATACAAACAGTTAAAAATTTGAATTGAAAAGCTAAATTGAAAGAGTTTTAAAGTAAAAAATTTTAATTTTAATATTTTTCTATAAAAATACGTGGATTATAAATGCTATAATGTAAATAAGTAAAAAATTTGGTGTTTTTCCAAATCTCATTTTCTCTCTCTGTCTGTCTCTCTCCTCTCTCGATATATATATATATAAAGGTTTCTTTGAAGACCATTGACAAAAACTTTGTAATATAATTTTCTTGCATTCGTACAGGTGAGTTCCTTTTGGAACATAGTGTGTGGAAGACTTTCACCCAATGATCGGTGGATCCGAGCACTTTCGTCCAATCTGCTTGCCATTATCAGGCATGCATTTTTCTCGATTTTTTATATATTGCAAGGGGAAGGTCTTAATTTTCGAACACGGGCAGTACATTATGGCCGTGTTCATAATTGATATTTATGACAGTTGGTGTATTCTTTTTTTTATTGTTAACGCTTCCGTCATTTCTATTAATATATATATATGAAGAAATATAGTTTTATCTATGGGATAAAGGGCTCAATATCAGAGACAGAGCTTATGTAAATATAGTGAACATTGAAGTCAACACTGAGAGGCGACAGGCTGTTTCATGATAGACGCAATCGTCAAGCGGTTAGAGTATATCAGAACTAACGACAGTTTGAGAGACTTTATGTGGTAACATATTGAATGAATATCAAAAAGAATATATATATATATATATATATATATATATATATATATATATATATATATATATATATATATATATGATACTCATACGTGTTTCTGTGTGTGTCCATGTTTATATGAGTGTCTCCAATCTTGAGTCGTGTTTTTGTTCAAATTTATATCGGTCAAATGGCCATCTTTACCCAACTGTAAAAAAGTGACAGGCTCGTATATCGTAAATTAAATCTATCTATCTATCTATCTATCTATCTATCTATCTATCTATCTATCTATCTAAAATATCTCGGCTAGAAATATATCTATCTATCTATCTATCTATCTATCTATCTATCTATCTCGTATTTATTTATCTATCTATCTATCTATCTATCTATAATCTATCTATCTAAGTCTTCATATCTATCTATCTAAAATCGGTTCAGAAATATCATATCTATCTAAAAAAGAATATCTATCTATCTATCTATCTATCTATCTAAAAAAGTAAAAAAATATCTATCTATCTATCTATCTATCTATCTTTCTCTCTATATATATGTTTATATATAATGTGTGTGTGTGTATATATGTGTGTGTGTTTATATATATATAATGTGTGTGTTATCTCTGTGTATATATATATATATGCATATATATATATATATATAAAATGTATGTGTATATATATATGTGTGTGTTGTGTATATATATACATGTATGTGTGTATATATATATGTATATATATATATGTATGTGTGTGTATATATATGTGTATGTGTGTATATATATATATATATATATGTTTGTATGTGTGTGTATATATATGTGTGTGTATGTGTATTTGCAATATATATATATGTGTATGTGTGTGTATATATATATGTATGTATAAATATATATATATATATATATATATATATATATATACGTGTTTCTGTGTGTGTCCATATAATGATTTAAAGTGTCAAATTGGTGAGTTCGTCTGCTTGATTTCTGCGTATATTATAAAATAGCCATCTGGAAAAATATTTAATATATAAAATTAAGGCTCATATAACAAATTAAATTCGAAATTATTTTTTGATTGTATTTATAAATTCAATTTACTTCTATTCATATATAAAAAGCTAATTTTGTTGTTTATGAAATCTGTCACTAAAATTGTCATAAAATCATAATAACAAATATCATCTATCAACACTAAACGAGGATATATGAAATATACAAACATTTATATATATATATATATATATATATATATATATATATATATATATATAGATAGATAGAAATGAATATATAATTAAAAAATTTCATATTTTTAATGAAAAAACTCAGGTTGAAAAATTTTATATTAAAAAAAATCAAAACATATGCTGTTAAATCCCACTGAATACCATTAAATCACGTGAAAATACATAAAGGTTGAAAAATTATTATAAAAAATAAATAAAAATAAATGTTAATGCTATTCTTATCTACCATATTGTCAATGTCGATCACTTCTTGATACATATACATATATACATACACACACACAAACATATATATATATATTCACATATATATATATATATATATATATATATATTAGATCTAGAATACTACAAACACCAACGTTTTCTGCTACCGGACTTCCTAGCAATGACGGTTTCCTCACTATGTATCTATCTCTGTCTTTTAAAATCTATCTATCTATCTATCTATCTATCTAACTATCTATCTATCTATCTATCTGTGATCCTCCTCTCTCTCTCTCATATATATATATATATATATATATATATATATATATATATATATATATATTTATATATATATATATATATATATATATACCATATATATATATATATATATATATATATATATATATATATATATATATATATATAAATCTGTTTCACATATGTTTTGTATCTATATATATATATATATATATATATATATATATATTTTGTTTTTTTTTTTTCATATAGACAAAACAGTTTACTCACTAAAAAAGATTGAATTTTTGTTCGTTGCATTTCAAATTGCACCTCATTTAATTCAATCACCAGTCGAGTGCAATTGAATCCGTTTTAAACAAATGAAATGCATTTTAAATAGTGAATAAACCTGTTTCTGTTTATATCAACAAAATTATTAATGAATATTTATTGCTCTACTATCTGTATCGAGCCCACTTTTGGATTAATGCTGTGAACATTTGAATTTATATATTATTTTCGTTCTCATTAATCTACCTTGCCTACCGAACGCTCCTTTGTGGCCGAGACGGTTCAGTATAGGATGCAGGTTCGAATCCTGTCAAGGGACGAATATTTTCTATGAAAATTTCTCGGACATTCAGGCCGGTAGATGTTATTTAATACTGTTTATTATAAACAGAGCATTTGCTTAAATACTTGTATCTATAAAAATGAACGTTAAACATAAAATATATATATATCAAGCCGGTTGGTGCAAAAATAATGTCGTTTTTTGACGTATTTTTAACGTCAAAAAACGACATTATTACGTCATTATTTTTGCACCAACCTAATATATATAAGTAAGGGATTTTTATTTAATAATCCGACTATTTTCATAATTTTAAACGTTATTTTTAATTATATTAAACTATCTTTAATATTTTTCGAATATTCAAGACGGTAGACAATATAAATAAACGAAATTTACATATAAAATAAATATAAATAAATAAACGGAATATATTTATATATATATATATATATATATATATATATATATATATATATTTTCCTTGCCTTGTTCATTTTTGGATTTCTGAGTTCCATTACCACAGGATGGCCCATATATACTTTGATATCACTAGTTGCGGGCATGTAAGATCAGCTAAATTAACGCAATATTCACCTTGCTGTGGAGTAATGGTTAACGCTGCTATCTAGGTGACAATAAATTACTCAGCAGTGAGTTCGATCCTCATGGGGTGACCCATACAAAACTGGATATTTAAAAACTCAACAAATGTTGAGATATCGTTTGAAAATTTCTTTTTGTGTCCCCTCATGTTGGATGTAGGCGATCATGACTCTCAACAGCTTCCTATCCTTTGTGACTCTTAATAAATTTTGTCTTTCTGTTATGTCATTGGTCCTTACCTATAACTACAGAATGAACTCTTCCTAACACTATGTATACTATGCCTCTCAAGAGAGAGGGACGTATCAAGCCGAGCTTTTCGACTTGACGGTCGAACTCTCTGCTTTTGAGCAGAATGGAACCCGGACGAGGTTCCGCCGAATAAACAGAGTCTCGTTCATTGGAATGACCTACCCGATCTTGTTTATACGGGTTTTACGGGCATTTTTTGGCTGAGCCTACGGGCTCAGGAAACTCACGATAAACTCGGCCTTGTGCAACATGCAACCCTCGTGGGGGGGTGGCTAGATACCGAATCAAGCCGAGAAGCTCGGCTTGACGTTCGAACTCTCTGCCTCTGAGCAGAGAGGAACCCGGATGAGTCTCCGCCGAAGGGCAGAGTCGCGTTCGGGAGGTTGACCAACCCGATTCTGTTTTTACAGTTTCTACGGGCCTTTTTTTTGCCGAGACTACGGGCTCGGAAAACCCACGTAAAACTCGGCCTTGTGCCACATCTTTACCTCGTGGGGGAGGGGGGCAAGTACTTATCGAATCGAGTCGAGCTGATAGTAGTTCACTCCAAACCAGACTGACAGTCATAGTAACACCTTCCACATCTTGTATTATTATTTCGTGTAATATACCTTCGTTATTTCTACTCTTGTGTTCGTGTTGTTCTTTCTTGGTTCTAACCTGGACCATAACATGTTATCACTCCTAAACCATATCCCGTCATCCATTTACTCAAGCTCACCTTACTCACATAGATTATATGCTGTTTTGATCCGTCTCTCTTTCCTTCAATCTGCCCTGTGGGTATCATGTTTCCCGAGTAATCTTTCTATTTCTATGTACCTTAGAAAGCTCAACTCTCTCTTCTAAATGATAATTTTAAGTTCCTTTTTTTATTTGCGCATCTTCTCTAAGACTTTGTCTTTGCTCACATGTTCGGTCTATGGTATGCTCAGCATCCTTCTGTACGATCCGGCCTTCTTCAGGCGATTGGAATTTCGAAGCGAACCCTTTATTTCTAACACCTTTTCTTTTAATTTCTGTCTATATCTCTGAGATGATGTATTATGATTATTTACATTATTCGGACTGTTATCCTCATCTTTATTGGCATATTAACAGCGTTTGCCCTCTATATCTCTGAGATGAGGTATTACTATGACTTGTCTTATTTACATTATCCGGACTGTTATCCTCATCTTCATTGCTATATTCACAATATGAACTGATATTTAAAAAAAAATGAACCAAATCGTTAACTTCTTCTTCCTCTTCTTTATCTCCTTCTTCTTCCTTCTCTTCCTCTTCTTCTTCTTTCTCCTCTTCGTCTTCTTCTTCTTCTTCGTCTTCTTCTTCTTCTTCCTCCTTCACCCCTCCTCCTCCTCGTCCCCTTTTCGTCGTTGTCTTCTTCTTCTTCTTCCTTCTCCTCCTCATCTTCCTCCTCCTCCTCCTCCTCCTCTTCTTCTTCTCATTTGAAAAAAATTTTTTCTTTTTCTTTCTACTTTTCATTCTAAAACTATTCCCCCTCCAATTTGTTTTTTAAAGAAAAAAAAATAAGCCAGATTCTTCTTTCTTTTTTCTCTTCTCTTCTTTTTTTTTATCTTTTATATTCCTTATTTCAAATCTTTAATTTTTATTTTTCCTTCTTCTTTTTTTTTAACCTATTTCTTTTCTCTAAAATCTTCTCCTTATTTTCCTCCTTCTTATTTATTCTCTCCTTCTATAAAAAATAATTTTAGAAAATTAAATGATTTCTTCTATTCTTAAATAAAATACTTTTTCTTTTTATATTTTCAATAAATTCACAAATTTTTTCTTTTAACAATTTTTTTCCTTTTTGAAAAAAATTTTCTAAAAAATCGTCTTTTAATAATTCTTTGAATTATCTTCAAGAACTTTTCTTCAAAGATTTTAATATCTGAAAAAAATACACAAATATAAATTCTTTAAAAACAAAAATCATTTATTCTTCTAACTTAAAAAAAACAAAAACAAAATAATTAATCTTTCTTCTGTTTTTAACTTTTTTTCTTATTCTTATTCTTCTAAAAACAAAAAAAAAATTAATGTTTCTTTTTTTCCTATTTAATTTTTTTCTTTCTTGAAAAATTCTAGAGAAATTCTTTTGAGAACAAAAAAAAAAAATAAAAATTTTTTTAATTTTCGTTTTTATTTTTTTTTCTGATTATTTAAAATTTTTTTTTTTATTTTTTAAAAAAATCTGATGCGTTATAAAATTATTCTTCTTTTTATTTCTATATATTCTTCTTTTTTCTTTTTCATTTAAATTTTCATTTTCTTTTCTTATTTTTTTTTTTTTCTTCAAAAATATTATCTTCTTTTTTTTCTTCTTACTTTATTTTTAAAAATTCTTAAGATTATATGATATTTATTTTTATTCTTCTTCTTAAATTTTTCATTTGGAAACCGCAATTTCTTTTCATCTTTTTTTCTTCTTTTTCTAATTTCTTCTTCTTTTTTTTTCAAAAATTCGCATTTTCTTCTTTTTCTTTTTATTCTTTTATTTCGGTATTTCTTAAGGATTGTATTTCTTCTTATTTAATTTTTTTTTTCTAATTCAGTTTAAAATTCATTTATTAATCTTTTTTTTTAAATTCTTTTTTTGTTTCCATTTTTCTTATTCTTGGATCCATTTTTATTCTTTCTTCTTCTTCTTCTTCTTTTTTTTTCTTCATTTTTACCTTTTTTTTTTTTCTTCTTTTTCTTTTTTTTTTTCATTTTTTATTCTTTTCTTTTTCTTCTCTTTATTCTTTTTTTTTTTAATATTTTCTTATGAAATTTTTTCTTCTTTTCTTCTTTTTCTTCTTTTCTTATTTTTCTTTTCTTCTTCTGAATTCTTCTTTTTTATAATATTTTTTTATTCTTCTTTTTTTGATTCTTCTTCTTTTTTGTTCTTCTTCTCAAGTCTTGTATTTAAATTTTTTCAATTTTTCTTTTCTTTTTCTTTTCTTCTCATTCTTTTATTCTTTATTTTCTTTTTTTTCTAAGATTTTTTTTCCTTTTGTTTCTTTTTGAATAAAAGGGGTTTTTTTTTAAATTCTTCTTTTCTTCTTCTTCTTCTTCTTTTTCTTCTTTTTTATTTTGTTCTTTTTTTTCTTTTTCTTTTTCTTTGATTTCAATTCTTTCTTCTTTTTCTTCTTCTTCTTCTTTTCTTTCTTTTTTTCTTCTTTCTTTTTTTTTTTGTATTTTTTTCTAAAAAGATAAAAAAGACTTTTTCTTCTTCTTTTTTCTTCTTCTTTTCTTCTTTAAATTTTTCTTCTTTCCAATTTTCAATATTTTCCATTCTTTTTCTTCTCTTCTTCTTCTTCTTCTTCTTCTTTTTTTCTGTTTTTTTTTCCTTCTTTTTTTTTTTTCTTCTTCTTCATCTTTCTTCTTCTTCTTCTTCTTCTTTTCTTCTTTTTCTTTTTCTTATTCTTCTTTCTTCTTATAATTCATTTTTCTTCTTCTTCTTCTTTTTCTTCTTTTTTCTTCTTCTTGAATTCTTCTTTTATTTCTT
>CAHIKZ030002677.1:97500-110000 GCA_903632075.3 Acanthosepion pharaonis
TTCCTTTTTTTTAAATTCTTTTTCTTCTTCTTTTTTTTAATTCTTCTTTTCTTAATTCTTCTTCTTCCAATTTTTTTTTTTTTCTTTAGAGGTTCTTGATTCTTTTTTTTGTTTCAAATTTTATGGGTTTTTTCATGAAAGATTTCTTCTATTTTTTTTATTCTTCTTCTTCCATTCTTCAAAAGTTTCTCATTTTTTCATATTTCTTCTTCTTCTTCTCCCAAATTTTTAGATTTCTTTTTTTTTAAATTTTTTCAATATTTATTCTAAAAAAATTATCTCTTCTTCTGATTTATTCTTTTCATATTTTTTTTTTTTTTTTCTTCTTCTTCTTCTTCATCTTCTCAGTTTTAAAAAATTTTCTTTTAATTCTTTTTATTTTTTTCTTTCTTTTTAGATTTCTTAATTTTTGTTATCAAGATAATTTCTTCTTTTTTTCTTTTTTTAAATATTTCAAATTCTCAGTAAAATCTTTTTCTTCTTTTAGTTTGTATCTTTTTTTTCTTCTTTTTTTTGGTAATTCTTCTTCTGAAATTCTTTTTCATATTATCTTTATTCTTTTCCTGAATATTGGAATATTTTTTTGCATTTTTTCTTCAAAAAATAAAAGAATTTTTTTTTTTTTCTTTTATTCATGTAGCCATTCTTTTTTTCTGAAATTTTTTCTAATTCTTCTTTTTCTTCTGATTCTTTGTAAAAATTTTTTAAATCAAATTATTTTCATCTTCTTTGATATTTTATATATTTTTTTAATTTTCAATCCTTCTTTTTAATATATGAATTAAAAATTAATCAAAAATCATAAATTCATTTTTAATTTAAATATTTTCTTCATTTTCTTTTCAAAAAAAAGAAAATGTAAAATATATATTTCAATAATAAATTTTTCAAATTGAATCTGAAATTTTTCTTTTTTTTTTTCAGAAAAACAGAAATCATTTAATAAATTTTCTTCTTCCCTTCTTTTCTTCTTCATTGTTTAAAATCTTTCATTTCAAATTTTTCATCTGTCATTTTTGAAAAATTTCATTTTTTTTAATAGGATGTTTTTCAAAATAGAAAAATAAATCTTTTTTCATTCACATAAACCTTCAAAAATCTTATTTTTCTGTTATTTTTTTTCAGCATTTTCTTTAAATTTAAATTTAATGAATTCCTGCTTCTTTACATTACTTATTTCAAAAAACTTTGATGTTTGTTACCAATAAAAAAATATTCAAACATTTTGATTCTTTCCTTAATATATTCAAATTAAATTAAATTTTCCAGACATTGTCCTGCCATACAAAAATAAATTATATGTTTAATTACACATTAACAAGTGCTTCAATTTTATTAATTTCATGAAATTTATAGAAAATATATTAAAATTCGTATGAACTAAAAATGTCAAATATCTTAACTTTCATATATAACATAATTTTTTTATTAACAACATTTATCAGCCTTTTTTGTCAGAATGTTAAAATGAAATTTAATTATTTTTTATTTATTGAAATCATTGTATTTTACAAAGAAATTAAAACATTTCAATTGGAAGACATTTCTTTATCAGTCAAAAATTTCATAATTTTTGAATTTTGTTTTGTTCTTTTCTTTTCTTCTTCATCTTAAATTTTCAATTCAGAAAATAATCAAAATCAACTATTCTGTTAATAAAAATTTTTTTACATTTGTCTAATATCAAATGTTTTATTGTTTTTTTGCAATGAGAACCAAAATTGTCAAAAAAATATAAAAATTTTCTTAAAAAAAGTTAAAAAAACAAATTTCAATCAAATGGAAACATAAAAAATTATGAATTTGAATTTTTTACTTTCGTGAAGTGTTGTGAATTATTTATTTTTAATTAAGAAACACATAATTTGAATTAACAATTGTTTACTAGCATTTAAAATTTTCTTAGATTCTTTTAAAAAATGTTTAAAATACAAAAAAATATAGAATATTTATGATACAAAAGAAGAAAGAAAAAGAAAAGACAAATTGTAAGAAAAAAAAAGTCTTCTGTTTAATAAAAAGAAATTGATAACTGGATTCAATTTTGTCGTTATAGCACCAATTTTAAATTTATTTATCTGTGACAAAACATTTTAGTTTTATTAAATTTTTTTCAATTTTTCTCTTTTCTCTTATTATTTCAAAAAGCATTAAATTTATATATAGAATTTGTATATATTTAGATTAAAAAATGTTCAAAATTTTCTGAAAGGGTTTTTTTGAAAAAAGTTATTCTTCATTTAAAGGATAATACTGTTTCAGAAAGTTTGAATATAAATAGAAAAAAATTTTGAAATTTTTTTTTCCAAAATTTAAAATTGTTATATTTTATCAAAAAAATATTTATTTCATCTATAAGGAAATTATGTAATGAATGAAAATATATATTTTGTATCTATAACATAAAAAGTTCAGCATTAATAAAAATTGTTTAAAATTTCAAGATTTTTTTCATCTTTACAATTTGTTTAGCATTCACTGCCATAATTTAAATTGATAAATTTTAAAGTTTTTTTCTTTTCATATTTCTTAAATTCAAAGATTTTTCATCTTTGGGGATATAATAGCATTAACAAAAAATATTTTCTTAGGATTTTTATTGTTTTAAAAACAACACTTTTTAAGAATTGTTTCTGTTGCCTCAATTTCTTCTCTTCATCTAAAGTGAAATTGTCATGCATTGAGCATATAAAATAGGAGGATTGATTTTAATGTTCAGTTAAAGATTTTTATTATGAATCATTTTAAAATTTTTTCAGATTTCTCCAAATTATCTAAAAAATAAATTTGAATCAAATTCATTTAGCCAAAATATTTGAAAAATAGATTTTTAAAAACTTTCATAATTTCTTTTCATTTGAAATCTTTCATAATATATTTTTTGGAGCATTATAAAAACATAAAATGACTTAACATCAAGATGAATTTGTTCATTAATTTCATTGTTTCTTGCTTTCAATATTTCTCTTCACTTTACCCATAGAAATTGTGTCATTTAATTCTGAAAAAATCTAAAAAGGAGGATTAATCAGTAAAAATTTTCAGTTAAAATTTTTTTACTTTTTTTCATTGTAAATCTTTTTGAAATTTCAAGTATTTGATCTTCATCTGCAAATTGTCATAAATTCATTTTGATTTAGGAGGAAAAAATATTAAAGAGGAATTTCAATTTTTTTTTTTTCAGTTTAACCTCTTTTTGCAAAATTTCATTTGAAAATTTTGAAAGCATTAAAGCCATATGGATATTTGATCATTCATAAGTTTTTCATTTAGACTGAATTTAATTTTTGGATTTTGCTTAGATTTATAAACTTTATATGGTTGTTTTTTTTTTTCGGCATATGGCTGTGATAAAAAATTTAAATTCCAAAATATATATTTGAACACAATTTTCATTAAACTAAATAATTCTGAAAAATTAATATAAAACTACATGAAAATTGATTGTTGGTTCATTTTGTTTAGCGGCATATCAACATTTATGGGTTATTTAATGCAAAAAATCTAAATATTTTGAACACAATTTTATGGCTTCAACTAAATAAAATTTGAAAATTTGCAATTATATGCCTTCAACTACAGATAAATTTTATTTGGTTGATTTTCTTTATCGGCATATCAACATCTCTATGGGTTATTTAATGCTAAAATCTAAATATTTTGAACACAATTTTATGGCTTCAACTAAATATATTTTGAACGCAATTGTATGCCTTCAACTACAGATAAAATGTATTGTTGGTTGATTTTGTTTAGCGGCATATCAAATCTCTATGGGTTATTTAATGCCGAAAAATTTTTAAATATTTTTATGGCTTCAACTAAATATTTGAATGCCTTCACTTTAAATAAATAAAATTCCAATTGTATGCCTTCAACTCATTTTCTTTGTTTTGATATTTTTTTTAATTTGTTTTTTTATTTAATTATAACATTTAGTATGGGGTTTTTTTTTGGAATTTTATACTCAAATAGTGTTTTTCACTTTTGGGGTTACTCCATAGATGGGACCCTAACAGGTGCTACCACTCTGTGCCAGAGTGGACCTACGAACAACAACAACTCGTCAAAACATCCAACCTTTCGATCAGAAGTCTTGCTGTCGGATGTAGTTCAGACGTCAGAAGTATAGATTTGAAGTAGTAATCTTAAACAGGAAAGAAGGGATAAAAATTTTAACAGAGTTCAAACGACCAGGCAAAAGTTTGGTAGTTTGTGGTTGGGGCGTAAATCTCTCTGAGTGTAACTCCTTTTTTTATATTGGGAACGCGGGGGAAACGTGTGTGCTTCGAGTCCGTGTATGTAGCACAGTAAGTCCCAGAATTTTTTCATAAGTTGCTGATCGTAAAGTGAGCCGCGTACTAGAACTTATATCACCTTTATTTTATTTTTTCCTTTTGATAGAATATTTTAAATATGTCTTTGATGTTTCGTATTACCCAGAAGACTGAATTGATGGAATGCGGCTCATATGACTATTTGATGTAGGAATAACGGTAGCGTGACAGGGTCGTAACATTTCGTTTGTTGGAAGGAGGCTTCCGAGTAAAAAAATATTCCATACATCTCAGAGCTGCGTAGACGATTTCAAAAGCTAGAAAGTGGGAACTGCACAACTTCAGTCCTAATATTGGTAGCACTGTCCATTTTTGTCTTGATCTGATTCTCGTAAAAATAAAACGAGGCAGATTGATTTGTAGCTTTATTTTATTTTATTTTTTGTTTCTTCTATACACCGTTGCCAGTCAGAAATAATTTTTAGGGTTTTTGGGCGATAATGCTGATTTTACTGATACAACTTCTACTAATTAACCCATAGCTTGGGCGATTTCCTTTTTAATTTTTGCCTTTCATAAGAAATTCATCTTCTGAAAATATTCGAACCAGACCAAAATTTAAACTCGGCTCACGGATTTCTAATTCGAAATGTTATTCAAAACAAACCCTCACATTCTCGAATATTGCACCTCGTATTCCGAAATATAAAGCCGTCTACGAAATGACCAGACTCGACGTGAATTAAAGAATCAATAGATCAACAGTGCTGCCAACTTTTTTCCTAAAATTTAATAAGAACATATTCTTGCCGGATTAAGTCGTTGTTTGCGACGAATGACCAGAACGTATTCCATGGAAATTCTACTCATTTAAACATGGAAATTTTAAATTGACTTCTGGTTTAAAATCGTAAACAATTTATGATCAAATAAAAAAGCACTTTAAGGCAGAACTTTTTTTTTTTTACATTTTTAATAAAATTCTAAAAAAGGCCCGGATGCGGATATTTTCGTGGAATAAATAACGGTTAACTCTTTCCTTCTTAAATACTGTATTCATCCGGGGAACATCCTCTTAGAGTCGGTCCCCAAAGGAGTGATTTGTCAAAGGATGATAGGATGAGCCAAAATCTCACCTCCACTGGAATACAAAGGTAATTTAGTCACTATTCGCTGCAATGACATATGGATTCATGTCTTTACCAGCGAAGGTTCTAAATTGGCCGAACTGAAATGTCATTGTGGCTGAAAATTGTAAATGGAAATAGAAACACATTGCAAAAGGATCAACGACGTCTCGTCTTTGATAAATTTTAATTTAGGATGGAAGTGTTGTGATAACGACAACAAAGATGAGGATAAAGTCATTTCAAATATTGTAAATGCAATGACAACATAAAAATTTCAAAGAAATTCTGAAATTAAAAAATTTTTCCATAAATCGGCCGGTCGTTATGATAACATGGACGTTATGATAAAAACAACAAAGATGAGGACAATAGTCCGAATATAAAAACAGTTTTAAAAATGATAATCTTGAAAAATAGTTAAGGAAATAACGTAATGAAAGGATATCGTATTCAAATACAGCACCGTTCAGAATACCAAGTCGTATAAAGTGAAACATATTTGCTTGCAAATACTATCCAATCAACGCTGGTCACCTCGAAACAATTTTATTTATCTCCAATTTTTATACATTTTTTTTTTTTTTGTAAAGAATTTAGACAATTTGTCTCTGCAAATAAATGAGATATCTAAAAGACAACAAGAAAATTATTACCAAAGAAGATTTTTTTCAATGAGAAATCGCGATCTATACAAGATTTGTCTGCTTAAAATAATACAGAATAAAAAAAAACAAAATTACTTTCACTTTCGTTTTTACGGTTTTACTTTCACTTTCACTTTCAAATTAATATATTTTTAGCTGTAATACTTTTTTGCTATTTCTGCCGGTTTAAGATGTTCAGCATAGAAACAGAATGAAAATAAAAAGCTAAAAATATATTTTTATAGATCGATTTTGTGTAACGATTAAAAAGCATTAATTATTATAATGCGTGTCTAATTTCTACATTTTGATGTGTCTTATATCGATTGCGAATATGACTAAACTACGTTTTTATTATGACATCTTAGTTAACGTGTGTAAAGGATGTGTTTGCATATACTGTAAAACTGATATATCTAAGCACAGTGGATAGCGGCTCGCAATGAGGAATCGGAGAGCGGAGTTCGAATTCCATTCGAGTTCATTACATTCTCTAACGTGCTAGTACCCTTGGGAAAGGCATTACTTCTCTTCTTCTCTCCCCGGCTATGGATAAATAAAGATAAACTGGTCTGATATTTTCAAACTCGAATTCAAAACCTGCGGACAATCGTAGCATATAAATCATATTAATCTTGGCAAGATTCCGCATTCCTTCATAGTCAGCTATTATATTAAATCTTTGCGAAACTGCAATTACATTCTCTTACGGGGTAATAACTAAAGGTATGAATCGTCTTCTCCCCACCCCACCAACTGGACTGGGTTCTCTGAGATAAGGAGAACACTGAAGTCAAAAATCTTGTGGTATTCTGATTTCAAAAAATTATAACCATTTTAAATAAAGCCTTTACCACTATATGTTTGGTGACTGGGCAGTTAAAACAAGCTAGTTGACCTCATAAACGTCGAATACGATTAAAGAGACCACACACACACACACACACACACACATTTAAACATATATATATATATATGCTTATTTAATGTCTACTGAAAACACAAACCTAAATTCGTTTTTTTACAACATGGAAGATTGCAGGCTTATCCGAAATACAGGGAATTTTAAAATAATCACGAACTTTTTAGGAATACGTTATGAAAGCGTCGCCCATGTGACTACGGCGTGACCACGTTAAACGGAAAGCTGATCTTTTTAAAAATTTTCAGTTATCTGTTTTACTCTTGGATAAGACTTGTTTTTATGTCCATCGTTTTCGTCATATTGAACTGAATTTGTATTTTAATGAATTTTGTCTTGAAAATGGTTTATTAAAACCGAAACGTCTGACGTCGACAATTCTTTCATTTTAACTACATTTATGGTTTTTTTGTTTGTTTTTCAAAATTTCTACATATATATTTATATATATATATTTGTATATAATATATATGAATCCTAATAATATTATAAAATATTGAAATTGATCCACAAATACAGTTTCAGAAAACATTTTTAAATTACATCACGTTTTCCAAATTTATCATTCGAATATGATCTATTTCAACCAACAAATATATTTTTGCGTTGGATATGTGTATAATTTGTATGTAATAAGTCAAATATTAATTTTTTAATTTTTTTTTAATACATTATTTTATAGATGCAAATATTTTATAAATGCTCTTTGATTGAAAAGAAATTGAAAAGCCTTTTTGTTAAAATTGACTTTTTTAAACAAAAGAAGCCTTTACTTAAGTATTTGTATCTATACAAATAAAATTTTAAAAAAAATTTATTAAAAGTTCGAATTCTTGGAGTTAGTCCAGTTAATAATATATAATGTAATTTGTTTACATGTTTAGAAAAATAAAAGCAGATATAAAATTTTTCAAGAAATCATGGGAAGTTTGTATTTAAAAACAGTAATTTAACCTTATATTGACACTTCATTTCAATTCGCTAAATGGTATGGCACATTCAGGCTATATGACGGTTCTGTATTGATAAGGTTAAAATTAAAAATGAGGACACATTTTTGAAATCTCGGACAAAAAACACAAATAGATTAATTTATAAATTCTAAATAAGATATTTTTACCAAAATATTTTTCTATAAAAATTTTTCGTATAAAAAATGTATATTAATATATATATATATCAATATATATATGTAATGTGTTTTGTGAATGTGTGTGTACTCATGTGTGTATTAAATGCTGGTTTTGTGTTTAAAAATATGGTTTTTTTATTCAATTCCAAAATTAGATTAGGAAAAAAAGGTGGAAAAAATTTTAATTTGGTATGTTTGGCAAATGTATTCCTAGCTTCATTTCATTCTAAAAAAATATAAGAGCCTAAAATAGCTAGACATATTAAATTTATATAGATTTACCCAAAATTGTGGAACAAATGTATATAGGCAATATACACCTGACATATACAAATATACATACACACACACACACACACACACAACACACTCATTTATATATATATATATATATATATTATAAAAATATATTCTTTGGGGAACTCTATACAATGTCAGTTTTATCTACATAATGTTTCATAACATCTGTAGCATGTAAACTTTTTTCATTAGAAAATTAAATCCACTGTTACAAAATTATGTGTTTATGTCATCACTTTTCTCTCTCTCCTATATATATATATATATATGCCAGATAAATAGATATAATAATATATTATATATATATAATATATATATTATATATATTATATATATATAGTTTATATTATATAAAATATATATATATATATAGGATATATATATATAAATATAAATATATATATGTAATTCTATATATATCATATATATCTTGAATTTTTAAAACGGAATGATTCAAACAAGTGGAATGAATTAATGTAAATTGTAAACATAGTTTACCACTTAGCTTACAATTTAGTTAAACTTTGGAATTTGATTTTGCTTTTCCTTATATTTTAGTTGCACTGCGTTGTATCATATATGGGTTATCTTTCTATTTGTAATATTAATTATGGTTTAATATAATTTTGTATTAATCTCCTGGTAGTATTAGTAAAATCTTGTATGGATGTATTGGCATTTAGTTGGTATTTTTGTCATTTTACATTGATTGGGTAGTGTTATTATATGAAGGATCTTTATTCGACTGTTGCATATTAATTTACCTAATAATTATCTACGTTTAAATTATTTACTAGGTTCTTAAAGATTAATAGAAACTTAAGGAAACTATTTATTTATCAACTATAGAAAAATCATGTAGGAAACTCACAAAGTGTATATACCTCTCCACCCCATTTTTATTTCTTAGAAAATGGAATTGTTTAGTTTGTATAATTTATGTAACCATTAACATACGCTCCTGGTTAATGCCTGGCTGTCGTTAGCTGCCAATCTACGTGTCATGACCCATTTATAAAAAATAATTTTGAATTTTTCCTTCTTGTTTAAGACTTAAACTTAACATGAGGTCATATTTGATTGGTCGATAAATTGAATTAAAGCCTACAAAACAAAAATAAAGCTCTTTTTCTTTTTTTCGTAATAAGAGGTTGTTTTTCTTTATAATTCTAATATAAATCGTTCATATTTCAAATAATTTACAATCGTCTGATGAGATGATTTGATACGCATCGAAACAGGAAACTACAATAATATAGCGAAAAGATCATGATTTTTTCGATGTAATGTCCTAAAATGAAAATATTGCTCTACTTTGTATTAACCTTCTTTTAAATTAAATGTTACAAACGTTGGAATTTTATACTATTCGTTCTCCATATTCACCTGGATGGATATAATATATATATATATATATATATATATGAAAGAAATATAGTTTTAAGGTGAGCTATATTGATGGGATAAATTGCTCAAGAATCAGAGATATAGCGTATGTAAAATAAATAAAAATAATTTTCAAGCTAGGCGCAATCCTTCATATCCGCCTGGCGATTGCTTTATCCTGATTAAAATAAACTATTTGTGTTCACTTCAACGTTGATTTTATGTGGGATATATATATATATATATATATATATATATATATATATATATATATATATACTCAATAAATAAGAAAAAGAACTTTATCAAGGCAAATGTAACAATTTGTAAAAAATAAATGAGTTAAAAAAATTCAAAAGATTTTTTTGAAAATTAAGAACACTCATAAATATACATCTGATTAAATGAAAATCAAGGTAAATTATGGAAGGGCCTAAGTGATGGAATTAAATGTCTAATAAACAAAAGTGATTGAATGTTGTTATTGGTGTTCTTGAATCTTTCTTATTATAATGTAATTGTTTTTTATTATTCTAGTTTGAGAATTTATGTTAATTTATGCTAATTTGTTTTGATTATGTTAAGGTTATGTTAATTTATGTTACATGCATTGATTTAATTTTAGTATTTAAAAACAGAAAGAAAAATTTTATACAAATGAAGGTCAAACTGAGGGCAGATCAAATTTAAACTAATGCATTCTCTTTCTCTATTTGACTAAAACTCAAAAACTTTCCTATATTATTTTAGGGGCTACCTGGTTTATGCATCAGCAATTCGGTCTAAATCTACTTTTTATTTTTTGAGGGTTATTTAACCCCCAAAAATTTTTAAGATTAGATTGAATACCCTTGAGCAACTGGGGCTACAGTCGTGGTAATGTAACAGAAAATACTGGGTGTAGGGGGGGGGTGGAAAGAATAAAATTTGAGGGGAGGAGGATAAAAATAAAGGATAGTTCCAAGGCAACAGAAGATGTCGATTGGCATTACATTTAAATTTTGAAAGTGATAATTAAAGGGAATACATAAAGAAGGAGTTCCACTGTCTGGGAAGTGCGAAGAAGAAGCTGAAAAGTGGAAGAGGCGTTTAAAACATTTAACCGTTCAAAACAGTGAAGAAAGACAGGGACCAAAATGCCAACCTAGTAGCACCTTAAATTCATGCAGTCATCACATCCAGCTCTGATAGCTCATCAGGAGCAGATGTAATGAAAATATTTTATTAAAAGACAGAAGGAAGATCACATTACGTCTGAGAGAAAGTGACTGAGTCGAGATGACAAGGCAGCAGCTGGAGGGGAGAGGAAGATTGATGCAGGATCGGGCACTCGAGACATGCGTAGATTCAAATTATTTAGATTTGGTTCTCTCGATCCCGATTTTGAAGATTAACCGATATGGTTTAAGCGCCAGTCAGAAAGTCCGATCTGATCTACTATTTAGACAGTAGTTGGATCGAGAAGATACGTATTCATGCCTTTCCCGAGGACATTAGTGCGTAAGTTAAACTCACCACCACCTCTTTCTTTCATTCCGACTCTCTCAACTGTCTGGTTTAAGCATCAATCAGAGAGGACGGTCTATTCTACTATTCAGCCAGCATCTGGAGGGGGTAGGTTATCTATTCAGACTTTTCCGAGGGCGTTACTGCGCAAGTTAATCTCTCTCTTTCTCTTTCTACCTTGAAGAAGACTTTCTCTCTTCACGTGCAATCCAAAAAGCTAAATATCTTTACTACGAAAAGATCCGATTTTGATAACTGATCTGGTTTAATCAAGTCATTTGAGAATGAATTCTACTATTCAGCCAGTCAATGTTTCTAGGATTCATGATATTTTTTAAGGGCGTTAGTGCAAGTTAATCTCTCTCTTTTCTCTCTCTCTCTCTTTTTTCTCTCTCTCAGAACATGTTTTTCAACTACAAATTTTGAAAAATATTTTGAAACAAAAAGTTCTGAAATTTTGATATTGAAATCTGGATAAAATATCATTCAGAGAGGCTAATCTACTCTACTAATCAGCCAACAGAAGAAAGACATTAGAACATTTTCATGCCTTTCGAAGTGTGTTGGATGGGTAATGTCTCTCTCTCTTTCTCTAAAATATTGATTCTTAAAAAAACAATATTTTTGAACGAAAAGTTCTGATTTTGATAACAGATCTGGATAAAATATTAGTCAAAAGGGGCTGAGGAGATATACTAACAAATATTAGCAACGAAAAATAAAACGTATTGAATGCCTTTCCCAATTGCGTTAATAAAATCTGACACAATGTTTGGATCTCTATATTCACCTCTCTAATTTCTCCTTCCACGTTGCTAGTTGGAGATAAAGTATATTTTGAAAAAATAAATTCTAAAAAGGATTAAAAATCTGGTTTAAAATCAGTATAATATACAAAACCAATAAATCTCCTCTTAAGTCAGCAGTTGGAGGAAATAGTAATGTATTCATGCCTTTCCCGAGGGTGTTAGTGCGCGAGTTAATCTCTCCCCCACTCTCTCTCTCGCTCTCTCTCTCTCTCTCTCTCTCACCGTTGCTAGTTGGAGGGAAAGTATATTTTGAACGAATTTAGACAGCCGATCTCGTTTCAACATCAGCTTCATTTTATTTTCCTTTTAAAGGACAGGACAGAAACAGCTAATTTCGTCCGAAACACATTTGCACTGATTCACTCAATGATTGATTGGAAAAAAAAAAAAAAAA